>LDEE01000042.1:70723-99264 GCA_001021365.1 Stachybotrys chartarum
TTGTGTGGGGAAGAGTTCAAAGTTACTTCTTGTACCGACCTAAATTGAGGGGTATGTGGGTCTAATACATGCTTGCGACCTTACCACACTCAAGGGGATAGGATAGGGGAAGGCTGCGGCGCGAGACCAGTAAAAGGCGGCGCGCACCGCGCTCGACCATCCATTTGGCGACGACCAGACCCAGCGCGCCGAGCCCGCCCGTGATGAGGTATGTGCCGGCGGGTGAGAAGCGCAGCTGCTTCGGTGCTTGGTCTGCGTCTTTACCATCTGCCACAAACGGCCACAGGCGGCCCACACGAGCGACACCGTCATCGTCCTGCTTCACAATGTTCTCGCCTTGTACGTACCGGATAGCGGCCAGGGGCAGCTTTCCGTCGTACATCTCGAAGAGACCACCAAACAGATCTGGGTGCTCCGACTTGATGATGCGCGCGAGGCCGTACAGCGAGGCACTGGCGAGATGAATATCTTCGGCTTCGGCTTGGTGGTGCTGGGGAACGATGGAGAACAGCTTGGCCTTGCAGTCTGGCGAGGCGGCCATGGCCTGCGCAGCCGAGACGAGGCTGTTGCATGACGCCGAGGCGGCATCCAGAGCGGAGGCGTAGGAGCCGCTGCTGTGCGCAAGGTCTAGGACGATGGTGTCGTCGCCGAGCGAGGCGAGCTCCTTGACGTCGCGCGCAGTACAGACGGTATGGCCCCGCTTGATCAGTTGGCGGGTGTACCGGCACTTGGCCTCGGTTTCCCTCCCATCGTGCTCGGTCGAGAACAGCACCACGTGGTTGAGGTTGATGGGCGTCTCAGCCATCTTGGCGGGCGGCCATGCGAGCCGGTGCACTAGGCCGCGCGTGCTCTTGTGCGAGACGGCGTCGTTCTCGAGCCCGGCAAAGGGCTTGCTCTTGTCTTGAGATCGCTTGCAGTGGATCCAGCCCTGTGCGAGGGTCTCGAGTTGGCCGTACTTGATGATGCGGTCAACCGCGGTGGGCATGCGAAGGAGCGGGTCCTTGAAGAAGATGGTTGATGCAATCGAGGTTGCGGCGTCCATGATGGAGGCACCTAAGTCGTTGAGGCCTTGGGACTCGGCCTGGTTGGGGTTTGTCTCGACGCATGCGAGGAACTCGTCGTCTCCGAGCGCCCTGTGCGATGTAACCGCCCAGGGGAATCCCATTTCGGGCACGCCGACCTTGTCGAGGTAATCGATGGAGAAGGTCTCGGCAAGCTTCTCTGGCAGACGCGTCTGGAGCTTCTCCAGATCGAGGCGCTCAGGGCGAGCGTCTCCCACGGTCGAAATGACGCGACCGGTGGTGTTGACGAGACAGGCCCCTCCGGACTCGGCAAGCCTCGACGTCAGCGAGATCTGCTGCCGGTCGGACACTAGGGTCTGGATCTTCTGGGGCGGTGAGATGATGACGGGCACCTTGAGCGACAGGCTCTCGAGGCAATTCGTCTCCGTGTCGATGGCGTGCAGGAACGTGTTGATGAGGACCGCAGCCGGGACGATCTCCGAGCCGTGGAGCGGATGACGGCCGGGATAAGGGCGGCTCTCCTCGTCCAGCTGTGTCTGGTACAGGACGTTTCTGGTGCCCCATATATCGGTGCGGGTGCCCAGAAGCGTGTTGTTCTCGGGTTTATGGGCAGTGACCTCGTTCAGAGGGACCTTGGCCACCGTGCGCCAGTAGGGCTCGTGGTTCCAGATCGTGCGCGGCACGCCTTCGGACAGCCAGGGACGCTTGGCGTTGTGCGATGTGTATGCCGTCNCTCGTGGTTCCAGATCGTGCGCGGCACGCCTTCGGACAGCCAGGGACGCTTGGCGTTGTGCGATGTGTATGCCGTCTTCTGGCCCGACACGTGCAGGCTGTCAACGGTGGTGAGGATTCGCTCTATGACGGGCTTGTTGTGCAGCATGGTCGGCAGCACGAGCACATCCGAGCCGAGGTCCATGGCCTCGAGGGTCTCGGAGACGGAGTCGGCGACAATAGGATGCGCCGATACCTCGACGGACATGCAGTGGCCGTCTTGGGCGAGTGCCTGCGTGGCCTCGCGCAGCCGCACAGGTGCCACCATGTTGTTGACCCAGTATTCCACATCGCGGGGGCCAGTGAAACGCGCGTCTTGCGCCGAGGTTGAGTAGAGCTTGATCTTGGGCGTCCAAGAGCGGAAGTCGGGGAGACACCTGCGCAGGGGATCCATCAAGTCAAGCAGCATCCGGCTGTAGAAGGCCATGTCGGACTTGACGGCGCGGACCTGGATGTCCTCGCTCTTCCACTGCTCCGACAGCTTAGTGACCAACTCGCTAGTTCCAGCCAACACACACGACGTTGAAGACGCATCGATGGCAATGTCAATGTCGCCGTACTCGGGGCTCGCGTTGAGCTTCTTGCGCACCTCGTCGACGCCGAGCGAGACGAGCGCCATGGCCCCCTTGCCCATGTGACGTCGGTACAGCCTCGCGCGACGAGAGACAAGCTTGGCGCCGTCCTCCAAGTCGATGGCGCCGGCGACGACAGCCGCTGCCGTTTCCCCCAGAGAGTGGCCCACGATGGCTGACGGCGGACCTGCCGTCTCGCACAGCACATTGGCGAGACCCACGTGCATGGCAAAGGTCAGGACCTGGATCTCGTCCGAGGTCCAACTCTCCTCGCCCTTCTCAAGGGCTTTGGAAACGGAGAAGCCATCTAGCTCGGCTTGCACAACGGGTTCGAGCTTCTGGATCGTCCGCGCGAAAGCAGGCTATGTGGCCATGAGCTCCTGGCCCATGGTAGGCTACTGGGCCCCGTGGCCCGAGAAGATCCACACTGGACCGGCCGTGTTGGTACCGACGCGGCCGCTGGTGATGAGCTTGTTGCTCTGGCCGCTTGCGACTCTTTGCAGTAGTGATACGGCCTCTTGTTTGGTTGTGGCCGTAATAGCAGTACGGAACCTGTGGTGACTTCGGTGGCGTGCAAGCGTGTTTGCGACATGGTGCAGCGGCGCAGCAGCACCGGCCGGCGAAGCGAGCCAGTCGGCGAGAGCCGCAGCCGCCTTGGGGATCCGGCTTTCCTGCGGCCCGGAAAGGAAGAGGAGCGCCGCAACGTTCTCGGGTGTGTTGACCGCAACTGACAGCGCTGCTTCCGGACTGGCTTCGAGGACAGCGTGAGAGACGGTACCGCTGTAGCCGTACGAGGCAACGGCAGCACGTCTCGGGTTGACGGGCGACCCCGCGAGCTGCCTCGCGTCTTTGTTCACAATCATGCGGTTGTTTGTCCAATCGATCTTTGAGCTGAGAGTTTCCAAGTTTGCTTGACCGGGGACGACGCCGTGCTTCAGCACCATGGCCGCCTTGATCAGACCCATGACGCCAGCCGCGGCCTCGAGGTGTCCAATGTTGGACTTGATGGAGCCTACCTGGCAGGACGATAGCCGAGGCGCACCCCCCCCGTAGACCTTGGCCAGGCCTGCCATCTCGGTTGGATCACCGAGCGGTGTCGAGGTAGCATGTGCCTCGATGTATGAGATGGTCTCGGCGGGCGTCCTGGCGTCCTGCAGCGCCTTTACAGCGACAAGCTGCTGTGCGGCACTGTTGGGCGCCATGATGCCCACGGTCCGTCCGTCGGCAGCGACCGCGCTGCCCTTGAGGACGGCATGCACGCGGTCCCCGTCCACCAATGCCTTGCTGAGCTTCTTGAGAACGACAACGCCAGCGCCTTCGCCTCGCCCGTACCCATGCGCAGACTCGTCAAATGATCTGCATTTGCCGTCAGAGGCAATAGCACCGGCCTCGTCAAGCACACGAGTCAGCCCGGGGCCGATGAGAGCGTTCACGCCGCCCGCAATGGCGAGCTTCGTCTCGCCGGCCAGGATCGCCTGGCGCGCCTGGTGCACGGCAACGAGGGAGCTAGTGCACGCAGCGTCAACAGCAACGCTGGGACCGAAAAGGTCAAGGTGATATGACACGCGGCTGGGGGATACCACAATAGGCAGTGCCAACGCCCATGTGTGCGCCCACGCCCTCGAGGTCCTCTAGGACAAGCTTGCCATAGTCATCCGAGTTGACACCCATGTAGACGGATGTATCGGACCCGGACAGCGAGTCGGCCGGGATACCAGCGTCCTCGAGCGCCTCCCAAGCCACCTCGAGCGTGATCCGCTGCTGCGGGTCAATCTGCTCGGCCTCGCGGGGCGAGACAGCAAAGAAGGAGGCGTCAAAGTCCTCGATCCGGTCTAGAAAGTAGCCGGTCGAGGTGGTTTTCGACAGGATGCCTGCGTTTTTCGGGTTGCGGTGGTTATAGGGCTCCCAACGCATTGCCGGCATGGTGCCCGAGGCGTCGCCCTTATTGAGCAGGTACTGCCACAGCTCGGCGGGAGAGTTGTTGGATCCAGGCACGCGGCAGGCCATTCCAATGATGGCGATATCATCGTCGTTGGCCTGTGGTGCCGCGCTGTCATGGTCGACACTAGTATCTACCGAGGCCTCCGAGTATACCGGCGTAAACACCTGCGGTGATAGGCTGGCGGACGGCGGCGCAGTATCATCATGAATAGAGACCATTGTAGCGGTATTGATGCTGCTGGACGGCTAGGAAAGCAGGTTTCCCAGAGCAAGGCTTTGCTGCCTTGATATAGAAAGAGAGGATCAGACTGGACTTGTCCCTGCAACCGGCATCCGAGATACGGTAGGTAATGCACACTCAGAGCAGGCCAGGGCAGTAAAAGGACTCTTGTGACCCCGTCGTACTAGTCAGAATGGCGAATGCTGACGGCGGGAATGGTCGAGACTCTCACGACCTGAGGGCAGATGGCGATGTTCGGTAGCCTTGCTTGATATGCTTGGTCTTGCCACGTCTCTGCTTGCGGTCGTGGATAACCACGGCCGGCTTCGTCTTACACCGCATGGTGTAGCCTCATCCTTCTGACAGAGATACTGCGCCGCAGACTATGCATTTCCGGGGTTGTTTCGGATGTAATCCTATCTTGCTCTCAGAATGGACATTGTTATTCTACCGGCCGGGAGAGCCCCATGGAAAGGCACCGTCTCCGACGGGAGGTGGCGATTGGGTACCGGGACCTTGGTCTCGAACCCCGGAGCTCGGACATAGCAAGTCTCGGTCGGGTTGATACTGCCATGGACCTATGCAAACGTTGCATTGATGCATATTCATGGTTTCTGGTGACGGATCTAGCTCCTAGGGGGGGGGGCGGGAGGATTGATATCACTTATCCGAACCCACGTCGTTCATTGTCCGTATTCTCCGGGCCGCCGTGGATGAACAATCACGACATTTTCTATCCCTACAAGCCTTCAGCCTGCCGTTTGTGAAGTCGTTTTCTTGAGGACACCAGCCAGGCCCAACACAGCCAAATGTTGTAGGATTAGGAAGAACCCTCAAATCAAATTCGCCAACAACCTTTGAGAGCAGGCCTTGGATTACTTCCGAACCACTCCATCTATCCCATCAGACAATCAAATACACTACATACCTCATGTCTTCCAAAACGGGGCAACGCGATGTCCTCCGCGGCGTCTGGGAACTGGCGCGACTGCACACGCGCGAGGCTTGGGTCTGCTGGGCGCCCGCCATCTGGGGAGCGTGCGTGGCGGCCCGCACGCAGGACGTCTACATGGACCTGTACAAGCTCGGCAGCGTCTTGTCCGGCATCTGGGCCAGCATCACGGCGACGCACTGCGCCTTCTGCACCTTCAACGACATCTGCGACCGTAACCTCGATGCCCACGTCGACCGCTGCAAGACGCGCCCCTTGCCCGCGGGGATGCTGTCCTTGCCCGAGGCCGTCGTCGCCTTCATCGCCTGGATGGTTGCGACATATTACATCACGCTCTTCACGCTCGGCCAGCCGGCCGTGATGGCCATGGTGCCGGTCTGGGTCCTCAGCGCCGTTTACCCCTTTATGAAGCGCGTCATTTCATTCCCACAGCTCGTCCTAGGCGTCGTCATTAGCGCCGCTGTGTTCCCCGGGTGGGCCGCCGTCACGGAGACGCCACTCGACACGTGGGGAGGCATGGTGGCCAAGGACGCCCTGCCGCTGTTCGGCGCCGGCTTCTGCTGGGTCGTCTACTTTGACATCTTCTACGCGACACAGGACGCGCCCGACGACAAGGCCATCGGGGTCTTGTCCATGGCCGTGCTGTTCGGCGAGAAGGTGAAGCTGTTTCTTGGCGGCTTGGGCGTCCTGCAGGTCTTGTTCTGGGCTGTCGCGGCCTATGCGGCGCGCTTGAGCATCTTCTTTTGGATCGCTGGCGTGGGCGTCTGGGCCATGAATATTCCATGGCACTTGGTGAAGCTGAACCTTGCCGACCGCCACAGTGGTGGCAAGGTGTTCAAGGCGAACATCCTGCTTGGTCTCTACATGTCGGCTTTGACCGTTGTGGAGATGACGCTTACACGGGTTTGATTGGTAAGAATTGCAAGCACGGCGGGAGAAGGGGATGTCTCCAACAGGTTGTCGAAGGAGCTATAAGGGGGTAAATTGTGTGGTGCGCTGGGCGATGATGGTTGCAGTGGGTCGAAAGTGGACTGGCAAGGCATGACTGCATATCTGGGATGTGTAAACGCAAACACTAGGTGGTAACGAGTGAAGGATGGATGAATATGAAAAATACCGAATTGATTTCCGGCATTGGCAACTACATGTTGACGTCCGCTGATCGAACGATATCGAACATCTGTCTCCTGAGTGTCAGACCGAGAGAGAAGTTTCACCTCACCGCCGGTTGAACCTGGCAGTAAGGCTTAGTGTAAACTACCTTGACGATGGGAGAATCTCATATCGTTGCCGGCCGCAGACTGCTCTCATTCACGTGCACAATAACGAAACCCGACTCCATGAGATTGCCGACTACAGTAGGTACAACCTCAGATTCCCAATCTCTGCCGAAATCCCACCCCAACACTTTCTTCTTGGCATTGATCTTGGCTACTCCCCTACCATCAGAGGATTTCCAATACCACTTCTTGGCCATTTGTGTTATTCATGCCTCCTCGATATCAAGCATGTAGCAATCAAATAATCCTCTTGGCCGGCTCCACTTGATCGACGGCTCCCTCTCGGCCGCCCTTAGTCCAGTTCGAGTAAATTCCAGGTACGTACAATCTTACTTCGCCACGTGTGCCTGGAACCCGTTGTATTATCGGGTGGGGGGTCGTGCGGCGCTGCACCCGGCCCCAGTCGGATTCCGGGAAGCCCATGTCGTGAGCACGCCGATCCGGATCACTTCGTATGGGACCTTTGCAAATCTCGGTCTTGGGACCGGGCATTTCGTCCCACTGAGGACCTTACATAATGAAAGAGGTGCCTGTCCTACTAGTACATTTCTCGCACACTCATCACTCACTCGGTGCTCCATAGTACCTCGACGCACCGTGTGAGCCATTGTCGTCCAATACTTGTCTTCTCCATTTTCGACTCGGCCATGCGTACATCATCCCTCCTGGCCGTCGCGGCCGCGTCGATCCAGCATGTCTATACTGCTGCGTACGACGCGGAGATTGCCAGCGCCTTGCAGGGACGCCTCCGAATCAAAGATGCTGGCTTCACTTGTAGCGTGCTCGAGGCTGTTCTGGGCAGTGAAGTCGTCGTCACCTTTGAGGACTCGAAGTATACCGCACAAGAACGGGCAAACTAGTGAGTTCCAAATCCGAACTCCAATCACCGGTATTCTAACCCAGCGTTTTTCAGCTCCCCGACGTGCTGGCTGTCAGCGGCCTGCTTTGTTAGTCCCGAGGACATCGACCAGGTCTCTGCGACCGTGCGCATTATCGGTGCATTGCAGACTACTTTCTCGATTCGTAGCGGTGGAAAGAACCTCAACCCAGGATTCGCCAGTATTGACGAATCGGGCGTGTTGCTCAGCCTGGCCAAGCTCACCCGATTGGAGCTGGCCGAGGACGAGGGCTCCCTCAACATCGGACCTGGAGTGTTGTGGGACGAGGTCTATGACTTTGTCGTCCCTAAGGGCCTGGTTGTTGTCGGCAGTCGCTACAACCAGGTCGGCGTCCCGGGTTTCCTCCTCGGTGGCGGTATCAGCTTCTACACCAACCAATACGGTGTCGCCATCGACAACATCAAAAGTTTCGCAGTCGTCCTTGCAAGTGGCAAAGTGGTCGTTGCTAGCTCCTTCAAGTATTGCGACTTGTACAAGGCTCTAAAGGGCGGCAACTCCAACTTCGGTGAGTCAAAGCCACTTCCATGATCTCACCTAGAATCAAGTGCTAAGCATTGGCCTGCTTAATAGGAGTCGTCGTCAACTTCGAACTATACACCTACCCCCATGAAACCCTCCACTGGCAGACCAGAGGATACAACCCTGAAGATGCCGGCGCGACCCTCGAAGCCTACGCCGAATTCCAACTCACCGGAATGTCCGATCCTCTTGCGCGCGTCGACATGAACATTTTCGGCGACCGGCCCATCATCATCATGATCTACAACGGCGGCGCGCCCCCGCCCGGCACCTTCGATGCCTTCCTTAACCTCACGGTCCCCTTCGAGGAGCTCGTCCCACCCACCAGCGGCACTCACCTCGAGCTGCAAGCGATCCAGGCAATCCGCTTCATCAACGAGCACCCCCACAACTACGGCGAGACCTTCAGCCACACGATCAACGGGACCTACATGGCCGAGATTGAGCAGGTGTTCTTGGAGCTGATGGTTGAGCCCTCCAACACCTACGAAGACTTCTCGTTCCTCTGGGTACCTGTCGCCATGCCGGCGTCTGTCGCCAGAGACGACAACGTGCTGGGCATTGAGCCCGTGGAGCAGCAGTGGCACGAGTGGATGATTGAGTGGGATAACGACGAGTACAACGACGCCATGCTGGAGCTTGGGCGCAACGTCACGGCCGTGCTGACGGCTGCCACCGATGAGGCGGGCACGCTGCTGCCGTACCTCTTCATGAACACGGCCGGCGGTTCGCAGCCGGTGCTCCAGAGCTACGGAGAGGAGAATGTCGCCTTCATGAAGGCTGTGGCCAAGAAGTATGACCCGACCGCGGTGTTCCAGAGGCAGTTCGGTGGTTGGTTGCTCCGAGATCTTTAGATGTACACTACAATGCCTGGATTGGTTATTTTGGCGGTTTCCACGGGGATAGTGACTACATAAAAGAATTTTTCATCTTCCTCTAGGTTTAGTTTTGTCGTGGAAAAAAGAGAGTAAAGAGATAAATTTCCTTTCCGGAAAAGACGACGCCCTGTTCTCTTCGTCCGTTGGTTGGATACATGTTCTGTGCGAAATTTGTTGATAAAGTATAGCCGTGCGTTTACGCCATGTGGTTGGCTATCAGTTCTCACAAGGTCAATCTGCAGACGAAGTTTCGGTAGCTGAGGGTACCCTACAGACGAGGTGAGCCGATGCAATTGCGCTGACGCAAGGGCTTGTATCCGCACTGTGTACCTTGATGTAGGAATGTATACGTTTGAAGTCAAACTCTACCTACGCCAATGCATGTATTGGTCAAGGTTAATCTGCGTTTCTGTTGCACTGAGTGTTCCATGTTGCTGCAACCCATATTATTCCATAGCTGCCACTTATGGCTGGAGTGATAGCCATCAAAGCCAACTACTCACCACCACCGCAAATACGTCCATGACCTTGGTGGTATAGTTTGTGTATGTCAATCACATCATCTCTGCCTTATTTGGTCTTCTTCGCCGTGCAGTTCTCATATCCCCCATGCTCATCATACAGCGCCTCGTTCCCAATGTCCACCCCGCGCTCCAGATAGCTGGCCCGAATGTTCTCCTGGGCATTCGGCTGGGCAAACTTCTTCTGCGTCGAACATAGGTTCATCTGGCGGCACGCGGCCGCCCAATCCGTCGTCCACTCCGGGTAGAAGGGCGCATAGCCCAGCATACCGCCAATCCAACGTCCCAAAACAACACCCATGAACTTGCCAATGTGGTGGCGCAGTGGCTTGGGCACCTAGGCGGGGGGGGCTTAGATACGAGTCACCAGCATCGAACATGGCCATGACCTGGATGGGGTCGGGCTCGACGCCGTGCAGCAAAATGTCCTCCTGGTAGCCGTACCAGTTCTCGAAGAAGGCTTGGTCCAGCTCGGCCATGCTGCCCGAGGGCGTGGCGCCGAGCCAGAACTCGACGACGGCGCCCTTTAGCTGCCCGTCCGTCGGGTACAGGCAATGGTGGGGCCCGGGCGGCAGCGCGTACTCGCCGTCCGATTCCACAAACTGGTGCGGCATGCCATTGATCTCTACCGTCAGGGACACGCGGACTACGCGGAAGAACTCCCACTGCCGCGGGTGGAAGTGCGTCGGCGGCTTCTTGTCGCCCTTTAGCAGCTCAAGGAGCCGTGGGTGGTGCGGGTCGATGATCACGTGGAAGTGGATGTTGCGGCCTTCGGGAGCGGCATGTTTGGTCACGACAAAGGCGCCTTCGAACCTGGATAGCCTTATTAGACATGGAGTTGAGGGGGCAGAAGCGAGGAGTGGTCTTACTTGCTCACAGGGTTGGAACCCGCCGTGTAGGACTTGGGCTTAGCAGGGGCCATGGTGTCTGGTTTTGGTACCCACGAGTTGCAAAGGCACGTCTGAAATTTAAACGACTTCAAGTCGGGATTAGATCACTGTAGACAAATGTGCCCACCTACGCTCTAAACAAAGGAATCTACGGTATAATAATCTCATGATGGTTTCCGTTCAAGAACGCAAAAGTCGGCTGATTTTGGATGCGAACCGTCTGTTTTTCAACTCGAGTGCTATGCACGTCCGGAATGGTGTTCTCGGCCGAGAAATGCGGTGGGCTTATCTCTTTGAGGCACGAAGACATCGCCAAAGTCACCGACAGGCATGTCAGCAATGGAACGGCACCTTACAAAAGCTACATCGAGAGTCCTGCCATTATAACTTTTGATAGAAGTAGCTCAAAGCCATGATTAGCGAGCAGGGGTGCTGCGGAGTGATTGAACTTGCCAAGTCTTTGGAGCCTCAAAGAGAATTGTAACCGTCAGCCTTGTCCTGGTGATATCGGTCCTGTGTGTGTCTTTTCAAAGCTGTGTATTGTTTTTCGGCTGCTCAATAATACACGTGCCACTGTAGCAAGCGCGGAGTGTCTTGGAGAAATGGTTTCATGTAAATTCTGAACCTTGTTTCGGACCAAGAACGGTATGAAATGAAAATACATAAATATAGGAGAATATTGCCCTACGCAACAGATCAGCCCTGCATCACTTGTAGCGTGAAAAGACATTCTTGCTCGCCTCCACAAACTCCCTCAGAATCGTCGCCGTGCGCCTCTCTGATCTAGGTGTAATACTGCAATCAAAATCCTTCGGACAGACCAAGAAGCCCTCCGAGTACCCCGTCACCGGGTCCGTGTCGATCGGGATCAGACCCCCCTTGTCATCGCGCGCCTGCTCAATGTTAAAGCCCCAGAGCAGCTTGGCCGTGCCAAGGAACATCTCCCGCTCGGCCAAGTGGATGCCAGGACAGATGCGCCGCCCCGCACCAAACACGTAGTGGTCCCGCAGCTCATACTCGGAACTAGCCGCGTACTCGGCCGACGTCTTGGTCCGGCCGTCGTATCGGTCGGGATCAAAGCGGTCGGGATCCTCGCAATCCTGGTGGATGCCCCACACGTTGAGAAACACGGTCGTCCCCGGAGACAGGTAGAAGCGGCCGTCAACAACATCACCCTTGCCACCCTGCTCGGCCGACAGAAGTGCGTGCGGGAACCCCAGTGGCGTGACGGGCCGCCAGCGCATGGCCTCCTTGACAATCTGGGTGATGTAGGGGAGCTTATCGTGGTGCTCCCAGCGCGGCGTGCTGTCCTCGCCCACGACGGCGTCAATGTCCCGCCGTGCACGCTCGACGATGTCCGGGTTGAGACACAGAGCCTGCAGCACGACGAGCATCATGGTCGACACTGTATCGGACCCACCCTCCATCAGGACCCCCCCGAGGAAATCCTGTTGGTGGTTGGTCAGCTGTAGTTTGTCCTGCTGGTCGAGGACCTCGTCCATCAGTGTAGTCGGCTGGCCGTTGGCGTGCCCCTTGAGATTGGCGGCGCGCCGAGCAAGGATGAGACCCTTTTGCTTACTGTACAAGGTCTTCATGCGCTGGCCCACGTCCAGCCCGCGCTGCACCCAGTTGCCGAACCACGACTCGGGCACCATCTTGAGAAAGGGGAAGATGTCGACCGGCGGCGTGGAGCCTGTCTCCATGACGGCCGACCAGCGTTCCATGAGGTTGTACAGATCACGCATATGAGACGTCGTAGCATCGGGCGTTCGCACACCAAAGACGACGCTCATAATGATGCTGTTGCTCGTACGCTTGGTGTGTACTGTGTGCTTGCCCGGCTCGTCCAAAAAGTCCTTGATCATGGCGATCTGCTCAGCCTCGACGAGCTCGAGGTGCACCTTGTCGATGGCGCTCTCCATAAAGTAGGGGTGCAGTATCCGTCTGAACTTGCGCCACAGATCCCCGTATTGCATGGTGAGCATGTGGGCTCCGTTGGTGATGAGGTCGTGGGAGACGTAGCTGTGTGGCCGCGCGCTGTAGATGGCGCTCTTGCGGTCCAACATCTCACGCACGAGGCGGCGGTCCGTGACCACCACGGCCAGCGCGGGGCCCATCTTGAGGCTGAAGATGCCGCCGTAGGCCTTGGACCATTCTGTGAATTGGCGATGGGCGCCGGTCATGGGGATCTGGTGGATGTTTCCGATCACTGGCAAGCGAGGCGGACCGGGTGGTTCAGGGAGGGCCTTTCCATCCTTGGTCTCGCCCTGGTTGCTACTAAGCAAAGAACTACTCCTGATCAGAGCAAGACAGACGCCCGCGCCTAGTAGGGCGACGACAGGCAGCAAGTAAGTCATTGGGGATGGTGGAAAGTTATCTTAGGCTAAAATAAAGAACCGCAGAACAATGGGAAAGGACCCGCGAGAATGAATGATGAGCGACAGCTCACAGGGGGTGTGCTGCTATTTGACAATCCAAGTGACCCAGGTTGTGCCGAGAGGAGCTGAGAGACCCATGGCCTCCTATTGGCACATGGACCTTGAAATCGATATATACGCCGGCCGGGGGGCTGCCACCGACCGGCCGGCTAAGAGACTCTGATCTTTCCCCTGAGCTGCATTCGTCCGGTGTAGCTTGATGCAGGATTCCGACAAATGTACTACAGAGGAGTAACATGGCGACAAAACGGTGAGGGTCACGCCTCTTCCCAAAGAAACGGAATGGACGCAAGCTTCATCTTTTACTGGGCGTAATTTCCAGCTGTCCAGCTCGGCCCAGAGCGGGCGAAAGGTCCCATGGCCGAGATAGTGCCGCCCGTAGCGCGTAAACAGCGTCACGCCGTCAGCGTGCGGCACGTCAAAGGCATGCGTCACCTCTTGGAGAACGGCAGCCATGTTTGTCGCCGTGACAGGCGGGAGCGAAGCGAACAAGCCAAACTTGTTCGGATCCGCGTCCCGCCAGGCGGCTGCCGATTCATTCATGGCGCGAGAGAGCGCGTTTGCGCCCGGCAAGTCATGGTTCAAGACGGAGGTGCCGGGCGAGGTGATGGAGAGCATAGCGGTGCCAATGCGGTGTTTCTCCATCAGGTCTACAGTCGACTTGACGGTCCATTCCGGCAGCAACCAGCCCGAAAGCTCGCCGTCGGCCGAGCTGGTGAAGGCTATAGGGGTCAATGCGACGCTTTCATTGTGCAGCTTGATGTCACATACCATCGCGATATGCCTGAGGGATAAAATGGTGGTGCACGTCAATTCGCCCCATTTCTTTGCCGGATCGTTATTCTCATTTACTGATTAAGTATTGTTTCAAGGGCGGGCAGCTTGCTTTCATGGCACGTCGACTGCTCCAGGGTAAAAAGTATGGACCCGCTCAGCCGTCTGCCGGCCGACAGTAATCACGGACGATGCCTTGCACTGCCGGCCGCTTGTACCTGTCTTAGTTGTGGATCTCCATGAGAAGCAGAGGCATTGCACCGGACCCTGTCACAGCGATTCATCATCTGGGGAGGCACCTTCACCGCACCAATAGTGACAATGGCGAATAGGAATGGTACAAAACAAAAACCAGTCTTGGTGTCTAGTCTTAGGATATGCTAAGCCCGCAATTATTAAACTTGATCTACACAGTAGCCACTGTCTGCTACGAGTTCACCTCTCTACCTTTCACCTTGCACATTCCGCCTTGATCGACTAGACTGGGTTTCCCGGGTTCTTCATCTTCTCGGCGTCCAATTTCTTCCACGACATACCCAGACCGGCCAAGAAGCTCACGCCTCTCGAGGCAATCATGACCGCGAACACCACCTGCAGAGCATCCATGTATGATACTTGAACTCCATGCAGTACGTCGCCACCGAAGTTGCTTTGAAGATCATAGGCACCAGCAGCAATGACTTCCTCGGGGGACAAGGTTGGTGCTTCCATCACAAGGCTCTGGCGCAGAGTACTGGAGAACCCGGCATTGGCCGCACTGACCAAGAAAGAGCCGCCAAGCGTCTGGAACAATAGGATAAGTGATGTGGCAACCGACATATCGGCCGGGTCGACGCGATCTTGGCCGATCAGGATGGGGATATTCATTCCCAGACCGCTGCCGAAACCCCAGAGGATCTGATAGCCGATCCAACGGGCAGTCGAGGTGTCGAGGTCGAGCATGTATAAAAGGCCGGCGGCAATGATGGAAATGACGCCCGAGGCGTGGAGATAGGGCGTCACGACGCCCGTAACAGACATGATGCCGCCGAAAACCAAGATGGCGACGCCACTGGCGATAATGGTGGGCAGGTAGTTGATACCGGACTGCCGCGCGCTGACTCCGTCAATGGCTTGGAAGTAGATGGGCAGATAGTACTCGGAGATGAAGAAGCCTCCGGACAGGAAGAAGGTGACGGCGCAACCAACGGCAAGATCCCGTTGGAGGGCGATGCGGCTGGGGACCATGGCATTGTCGCCTTGATACCACTCCCACACTCCAAAACCTACTAAGATGGCGACGAATCCGACAATGAGCCCCGCGACCCTCCCAGAGCCCCAACTCTCGCCGTTGCCGGCATATTGCAAAGCCAGGGTGTAGGCGATACTGAGGCCCATGACGAGCGCAACGCCTACGGGGTCCAAATGCCACAGCTTCTTTGCAAAGGTCTCCTGCTTGGGCTTCCACGACGGCGGGGTGCGGAAGAAGAAGAGCAGGAAGAGAACCGCAGCGCCGCCAAGAGGAAGGTTGATCCAAAAGCACCATCGCCAGCTTAGGTCGGTAGTCAGCGCTCCACCGATCAAGGGCCCGCTGACGGCTCCGATGGAAGCCGAGACACCAATGATGCCGATGTAAATGGGGCGCTTTCGGGCGGGCCAATGAGTCCGGCGACAAGGAAAGCTCCCGAGGACATGCCGGCCGCTCCGAGACCAGTGACGGCGCGGCCGATGATCAAGGCGACGGACGACTGGGCGGTGGCGGCGACGATGCTCCCGACCTCAAAGATGATCAAGGAGACGATCAGAGCTGGCTTCAAGGGAAAGTAGCGGAAGGCTTTACCCCACGACGACTGAAAGCCGGCGACAACGAAGAAGAAGACGGAGGCATACCACGAGACATCCGCCAGACCAAAGTCGGCTGTTATTCTCGGAATGGCCGTAGCGAGGATGGTCTGGCATACGAGTTAGATGACGAGATGAAAATGGTAGGAGCGGTGCATACCGTGTCGAGCGGCATGAGGAAGACGCAGAGGACCAAGGCCAGGATGACAGCGACTAGGCGAATTCCGGTCGGATACTCGTTGGGGTCGACGTCTTTCTCTGCTTCCACAGCAGCCTCTTTCGACTCTCTTTGGTCTGGGAGGCTTGACGACGTCGACGTGGGCGGCGCCGTTTCGGCGTCGACCTTAACCGGATCCCTTTCAGCTTCCATGTTGTTGCTTGTTCTTGTCTTGATTCTCTTGTCAAGAGCGTCGAGGTTGCTGGATGGTGAAGGTATTTGTAAAAGAGAGAAAGGCCATTGAATGCATTCAGGAGGCGGAAGAAGGGAGCAATGACGGGGATTCTAGGACCAACCTGCGGAATTTGCGGATTTGCGGCATCGACTGAGTGCGGACTAGCGAAGCCCCGCTTTTAGCCTAGCCTTGCGCTTAGTGAGCGCGGGTATCGATCCATGGCGGGCGATCAGGCGAATTAGCGGACTTGGACCCTGGAGGATCCGTCGGCCTGCATCCGCCCGCCCCACATGGGCCATATGCACCTAGGTCAAGGGGATAATGGACCCCTAGGTTATTATGACTGCAGCCCTAACCCACGGTACCAGAGTGGGGGGTACTTGAAGCAAAAGGGGAGATTACGACCGTCGGCCGAGAACAAGCAGAAATGTGCACACGGTCGTGGTCGCGCATTCATCATGTCAATTTCAGATTTCCATCGTCTCGCTCCTCTCCAGCGGGTGTATCGTGAGCATCTTTACTTGTCCAAACACATAAGAGGAAAACCAAGCTGTATTGTAATCCAGAAGCCGACGAGGCTGCATGCCGGTGACGTAGTACTGGGAACTGATAGACAAACGAATGGAAATAACTTGAACCCCAAAAGTCCAAGTGTCATACTCCTATAAGTAACCTCCGCAGAGGCACCAGTAACCCAGCCAAAATACACTAATATATGCAAGCCATGGGTATCGTCCAACCCGCCATCCCCCCAACGCCTAGCGGCACTACCTTGGTTGGCCAGACCGTCATCGTCACGGGAGGCAACGCTGGCATAGGGCTCGAGGCATGCCGCCAGCTGCTGCTGCTCGGCGTCTCGCGCCTCATTGTGGCCAGCCGCAGCGTGTCCAACGGCCAGTTGGCCGTCTCAGCACTCCGCGCTGACAAGGACGTTGCGCGCGAGAACCCGGTCGCCCAGCTGCTGGTCTTCCAGCTCGATCTGTCTGACTACGCCTCGGGGCTCAGGTTTGTAGAGAGGGTCAAGAAGGAAGTGCCCGAGCTGGATATCCTCGTCAACAACGGCGGCCAGGTCGAGCTCCAATACGAAACCGCGCCAACAGGTCACGAGAAGAACATGCAAGGTCGGTCAATAGACGCATTGTCTGCAAAGCACTAAGTGTGTGTCTAGTCAATTGCTATACGCACATGCTCATCACGCTGGAACTCCTGCCCCTCCTCAGCGCGACGGCCAAGCTGCGAGGCGCCCCGTCGCGCGTCACCTTCACAGGCTCCATCACACAGGTCTTTCAGGAGACGCTCACCAAGGAGCCCATCGGACCCGGCGAGTCTGTACTGGGCCATTGGGACGACCCCAAGCACTTTAGCAACCTGTTCCGGTACGCCGACACCAAACTCTGCGTGAGCGCCTACTGCCGTAAGCTGGCGCAGCTTGTGTCCGCCGACGAGGTCATAGTCAATGATTTCTGCCCCGGGCTAGTGCGCAACAAGGGGTTGGACAGGAACCTGAACCCCGCGATGCAAATCTTGATGCAATGCGTGCGCCAGCTGATTGGGAGGAGCATACCGGACGCCGCGAGGGCCCTGGTATACGCGGCCGTGGTGGTGGGCAAGGAGACGCATGGGACCTTCTTGAACCACAACCAGTGTCACAGCTTGGACCGCGGAGAGGTCAGGAGACCCATTTATCTTTCTGCAGACCGACAGGAGGTTGCAAGGATCCGCTTTCCTTTCTACAGACCAACAGGAGGTTGCAAGGACCCACTTATCTTTGTGCAGACCGATCCTGCTGACTAACATGAGATGTAATAAAACACGGAAACCAACANCAATAGAGCCTGCCCACTGGTTGTCAGTGCCTACCGTAGCAATAGAGTCTGTCCGCCGATGCGTTCCCCGTCCACCCACTGCCCAGCCGAACCGTGACAACCAGGTGCATCCGTAAGTGTTCAATCTCTACACGTGAGCATGCTTGCTGACTATGGTCATCGCCTGTAGGGGCGCAGCGATTCTGGATACGCCTGAGGGGAAGAAGTTCACAGACGACCTTTGGAAGGAGACCGCGGAGGATCTTGCGAAGATTGACCGGGCCTTGGGCATGTATGTCGCCGCGTAGTGGTTATGAATAAGCTCATTAAGACCCTGCTTGGTCTTCTGGCATTTACTCTAGCATTGAAATAGCTCCATGATAAATCTTGCATGAGCCTCGCTCTCTATTTACTCCCTCCAACTTGCTCACTCCGTCCTCCTCCGCGCCATAAACTTGAACTCGCCATGGAACCACGCAACCACCATATCATCCCACTTCATGTCCTCGTCCGTCGTGTCCGTCTGCATATCGAAGCGGCGGATAAAATGCGCCACGGCAAGGTAAAGCTCCATGGACGCGAGGTTGATGCCGATACAAGCGCGAGTGCCCTTGCTAAAGGCCACCATGAAGCGCTGCATCTCCGGAACGCGCTCGGGCATCATGCCGCCGTTGTCGGCGTCGAGCCAACGCTCACTGAGAGAAAATCATGGTCAGTTGGAAGCCTAGAGGTAAGCTGCGGTGGGGAAACGTACGGCATAAACCTTTTGGGCTCCGGGAAGATATCCTCATTGTAGTGCACGTGGTAGATGGCCATGCCCACGCGCGTCCCCCCGGGGAGGAAGCGGCCGTCGGGCAACGTCGTTCCCCCCTTGGGCACGAGTCTCGGCGTGCGACTGGCAGCGGGACTAGCAACGCGCAGCCCTTCCTTGATGACAGCCGTCAGGTACGGCAGCTTCTCCAGAACCTGAAAGGAGGCTGCATCAATGGGGCCGGGCATGACCGTCTTCAGCTCGGCCAGCAGCCGTGCCTGGATGTCCTTGTTGGCCACAACGTAGTACAGCGTCACGAGCGTCGAGATGCCCGTCGTGTCGGTACCGGCCGAGATCATGGTGAGCACCTCATCGCGCAGGTAATCCCGCGACCAGGGGATATCCGCGGCGCCAGGCGCTTTGAGGTCCTCGCCGGCCTGCAGCAGCCTCTCCATGGCCGTGGGGAATGAGGGCTTCTCCCCGTTCTCGTAAGCGTCGACAAACGTGTCGACACGCCCGCGGACGAGGATTTCGAGCTCCTTGGCGCGCGCCACCGTCTTGGACACGGCCCGGGCGAGCCACAGCGGCAGGGACTGCGAGATGGTGCGGACGAGCAGGAACGCCTTGATTATGTGCAGGCAGTGCAGGTACGCGCGGAACACTCGCACCGGGTCGCTGGTGAAGTCGTCGTCATGGAGTGCTCCCAGGCCCGAGCCAAAGCAGAACTCGCTAACAATATCGAAGCTCAGCGACTTGAAAGCCCACTCGGCGCGGACGGGCTTTCCGGCCTTGTAGAGCTCGTCGAAGCGCTGGCAGGCAAAGTCGATCTTGGAGAGCACAGTCGGCTCGAGCCTCAGGATGGACTGGCGGGAGAAGAGGGACTCGAGGGGCTGGCGCCGCGCTCTATGCTTGACGGGGTCCGTCTCGGCGAGGGTGGAGGAGGGCGCGCCGAGGCCCTTGTGCATAGACTCGTCCTTGTAGAAGCGCGTGTTGAGCGAGTAGAGCTGGTGGAAGAAGCGCGGGTCGTAAACGTGGACTTCGTTGGGGCCCATGCGGATCGCCGAGCCTTGTAACTGTTCAGCTGGAGTTTTTAAATGTAATATCAAGACAAGTCTCACCATATTTCGGGTCGTGATGCATCGTCTCCAGGAGGAAGAGCGTCTGGCCGCGCTTGCCTGGGCTCGAGCCGATGTTGTGCCATGCCTCCCAGCTACGATGAGACCAAAGTTAGTAACACTGCGATGATGGTGATGGTAGACACTCACTATTCGCCGAGGGCCGCCCATGGCGAGCCGGGAAAGACAGAGAGAGGGCTGAAGTAGATGAGGTAGATTGCCCTCACGACATGATAGACCACGAAACTAAGGACTACCACTACCACACCAGTACCGGGGTTGCTTTGCATGAGCGTTTGAAACATCATGTCAGTGATTTGGCTTGAAAGTGTGATGCACGCAATGGAAGAGCCGAAAGACCCTTTCGCTCAGCGTTCTATGCAATGTTGGTTAAACTTGTATGGAGTACGGATACACGGGAAGGATACACTACTTTTGGTATGTGGGTTCGGCATCTAGGTAGCATGTTCGGCCGAAAGGGGAGCAATGCGCGCGCGGCTGTTGGGTGTGTGCAACGGGATATTATGCTGAACTGGGAAATTAAAGATAAAATGCAAATGTGGACGCTCGGGCTGGTGTGGTATAAAGTGCCGACATGCTGCGTGTGAGTTTGGAGCAGCATAGAGTGCCGGATTCTAGAGCCAAGATTCACAAGCATACCACGGAGTACCGTATACAATACTCAGGCCATCAGATATGGCCGTTCCAACCAACTCGTCGGCGACGGCCACCGCACCGCCGTCGTCGTTGCTACGAGTGCTCCGGGACTCGACAGGCTCGACAGGCCTCGTCGCACCTCAGTTCATCATCTGCGCACTCCTGCTCACCACAGTCATTCTCACGCTGGAACAGAGCGAGAGCGAGGGCACGATATCAAGCGGCCTGGCTGCCGTGCTGCGACAGCCCTTGGTCCTACGTGCCTACGTGATGGTGGGATGGCTGATGGTGGTGTACGGACACGTGGCGCTGCCCGAGAATGTCATTTCCATAGTCACCGTGTCCACGGGCATGTTTGGCCGCTGGTCGGACCCAAAGCTGTGGCCTCCCATGTTCAACAGCATGAGCGAAGCCTACTCGCTCCGGAGGTACTGGGGCAAGTACTGGCACATGATGCTTCGACAGACGACCGACGCACCAGGCTTCTTCCTTCAGCAGGAGATCCCCGTGCTGAGAAACCCCAAGAACCAGGTGGTCCGGCTCATGCGCCGCTACGGGCTCCTTTTCCTGTCCTTTGCCGTATTGGGCCTGATCCACGCCGCGGGCTCGTACATGGTGACGCGCGACTTCCCCGAGGGCTGGTCCGATGGCGGCGCCATGGTGTACTTCCTCGTGCAGCCCGCCTTCATCCTCGTCGAAGACACCTTGTTCATGGCCCTGGGCGTGCCCGACGACGGCAACCCGGCGCTCCTCCGGCGGCTGTTTGGCTACGCGTTTGTGACGGCTTGGTGGTTGTGGTGCTTCCCGACCCTCAAGGTCGCTCCGCTGGCGGCTGCACACCGCCTCGACGGCTGGGACCAGGACAGTTGGCGTGCCTCGGTCGTGGCCTGCAAGGAGCTGGCGGATGCGTATCCCTTCAATCCTGCGCGCAACCTGTGGCAGGCTCTCGGCCGTTCTTAGAAGGAAGTGCTTGTACAGGAAAGTTGGCCCCACAGGGAAGTTCTGCAGATCTTGTCGGCCGAGAAGGCTGCATTAGTGCCATCTTATATGCATATTCCTAGTGTATGGCGGGGATCCAGGGTCTTGGCGGAGCCCTCGGGCTCCCTCCCTTGTGCTCGGTTGCTTCGGGTGCTAAGGTAGTGGGCCCGGGAGTGAAAAAGGGCGGGGCGCACAACAGAGTCATCGTACGTCGGCCTTGCTCCGTACGTCCTTTGCATCTGCTAGATTGTCCAAGCATAGCAAGAAGAGGAAGACAGAAGTAAATAAAGAAAACCGCCAGTTATCAACATGTCAAAGTTCACTCTTGTCCTAGTATAAACTGCGAGTCAATCTCATTCCCGAGGCCATCTCTAGCTCCTTAACGACTCTGCATCTGCTCTACTCACTTCACCATGGACTACACCACTGTTCTCAAAGCCGGTATTCCCAAAATCCACACGGAGCTATGGGACGAGCTCCGAGTCCAGGCCATGGCCCTGACGCCGCCGAATGACCATGTCATGCCCATCAGCAATGCCTTCTCTGCCATCTGCGGGATCTTCTGGTCGGCGTCGTACGTCTTGCTCACGTTGTGTGCCTTCCGCGATCGCTCGTACGGCATGCCCATTTTCGCACTCTGCCTCAACATCACATGCGAGTTCATCTACGGCTTCATTTACCCACCCGACCCCTTCAACACCATCATCTTTGCCGGTTGGGCCGTTATTGACGTGTTCCTCTTCATTGCCACGCTGCGATATGGAAAGCACGAGTGGCGCCATGCCCCCATGGTGGCGAACAATCTAAGTGTCATCATCGTCTGCCTCGGCACGCCCGTCGCCTTTTGGTTGCAGATGGCCTTTGCGAGCGAGCTCATCCCCGTCATCGGGCGACAAATTGTGTGGTATGGCACGGGGCCCGTGCAGATCATCCTTAGCCTGGGCGGCGTGATGCAGCTTGCATCGAGGCATCATACGCGAGGCCACTCATTCCACATTTGGTAACATGTTTTGACTTGCACACGTGGTAGACGCGAGACTAACTTGCATCGCAGGTGGACACGCGCCACCGGGACCTTGGCTGCAAACGCTTGCTTTCTGTATCGGGCAGTCGAGTGGCCTGAGAGATTTGGTTATGCTGCTGGACCAATTTCCTTCTTTTACATGGCGGGAGCGACATTTATTGACATTGTCTACATTATTACATACTATGTGGTGAAGAATTACGAATCCAAGGTTGCAGAAGAGGCTAAGAAGGAGGCAGTCGGGAGGAAGAATGGAAAAGGTATTAGGATTTAGCGATATTTAATATATAAGAATGTCAGAGGGTGCGGAGAGCATGCACAGAATCTCACTGGACCAAAAGATCGACTGTAGCCGCGAACCGGTGGTTACGCACGCGTTCCAACACCCTATCCACTTGACTGCGCAAAGGTGAGTGGCATGTAGCCGCCCCACAACGTCTTAGTCAACATGTCGGTACATAAAGTAACTTCTAAACCCCGCACCACCAAAATTACTATGTAGGCTGCTTCCTATGATACCCAAATGGCAGACAAAAGGATCGAAAAGTCAGCGGCAGAGCCATCGGGGCCAGGCCCGGCCTGATGATGCCGCTGCTTCTATTGAAGCTATTCCCAAGGGACCAAGACGAGGGCAGCAGCGCCGGGCCCGGGGCCGGCTGCAGGCTGCTGCTGCCGCCGCCGTTGAAGCTGCCGACGATGTTGAAGCTGCTGACGAAGATGGTGTTGATCTTGATATTACCCTGAACAACAGCCGGCCTGAACAAGCTGCCGATAGCACCTACAGACCAAATATCGAGCCCACAGACGCTAATTATAGGCAGCCAATTTGAACCATTCAATGTCCCTGAACGCCCCTTTCAAGTCCGAGAGCTCCCTGGGACTCCGTTGAAGCTATTCCAGCATTTTCTACCCATCTGGCTTGTTGCAAAATGGGTCAGATATACCAATGACGATCCGGCTGCTGTTGATCCTACGGATCCGACCTTAGGTAAAAATAGCCGTCAGAGACATTGGAAACCAACTTCTGTTGCAGAGATCTATATCTCCTTGAATGCGCGAAGGCGCATTGGATGTAGCCGCCCCACAACAACGTCGCTACATTGAGGGACCTAAAAAACCCCCCGCAGCTAATTTTCTANTCCTTGAGTGCGCGAGGGCACCAAATATGTAGCCGCCCCACATTAGCGTCGATACATTGAGGGACCTAAAAAACCCCCCGCAGCTAATTTTCTATGTATCTAATTCATACAACACCTGACATCATAGACATGGCACCCCAATTGACTATCAAAGGGCCACGACAACGCCGCCGCGGCGGCCACAGCAGCAGCAGCGGCAGCAGCCGGGCCAACAAGGAAGCTAGATATCTAATGCAGCTACAGATATCTAGGAGCCGCCGTGAGCAAGATGCCGATAGCACCTACAGACCGGATATCAAGCCCACAGATGCTGTAGGCAGCCAATTTGAACCGTTTGACGTCCCGGACCGCGATTTCCTTGTACGGCAGCCACTGCCACCAACGCCCCTACAGCTATTTCAGCTATTTCTTCCTGAACAGCTTGTTGAACAATGGGTTCAATATACAAACGAGGCTCCGGCCCCAGAGCCAGGTCCAGGCCCGGGCCCGGCTATTCAATCCGGTAGATATCATCGTCAGGACCGTTGGAAGCCAACATCTGTTGTAGAGATATATATCTGGCTAGGCATCTTGATATATATGACCTTGCATAAGGAATATCGATACCAGGATCATTGGAAGGCCTCAGCAGCAGATAATTGGGTCCCTAGTCATCTGATTATACAGCTTATGACCTTTGATCGATTTTTCCTATTAAAAAGACGGCTTCGAATTTATGATCTGGATTGTATTGAGATAGGTGTGCTAGCCCCGTTTAATAAGGTCAATGAATGGTCCTATTATATGATGGAAACAGCTGTCCGGCTTATTGAAATTGGCAGTATTATTGGCATAGACGAAGGTATCATCGGCTTCAAAGGACGGTCCCGGCATAAGGTGACGATTAAGACCAAACCAATACCTACAGGGCTTAAGGTCTGGGCCCTAGCTGCTCGAGGATATCTCTTACAATGGTATTGGCATCAACCCGGCCCAAAATACGGCCCTGTTGGTGTTGAAGCTACAGCTAGGGCCCAGGCTGCGGCTGTGGCCCCGGACGATAGCTTTAATAGGGGCTCTGATGAGGGCTCTGATGAGGGCTCTGATGAGGGCTTTGATGAGGGCTCTGACGAGGGTTCTGATGGCTCTGATAGTGTTATCTATAGCTCTTCATCAGAGGATTCAGCTGATGAGGAAGCCCTAGATATCAAGGCCTCAGATGAGCCGTTGGAAGAGACAGCTACCCAGATGATAGAAGATATTCCAACAACAATGCTGCCGCCGTTGAACCCGACTCAAGCTGTTGTTGTTGCCCTAGTAAATAAGCTGCCTGAAGGGACCTATTATGTCTTCCTTGATAACCTCTTCTCATCGCCGGACCTCTTCAAAGCCCTCAGAATCCTAGGCATCGGGGCCACAGGGACCTGCCGTACGAACTGTGGGCTATATCGCGATATTGTTGTTGCAAAGGAAAACGATAGGAAGGGAAAGGGGCTGTGGCCTTGGGGCCAGATCAAGACCTGGCCGACCCCTGATAATAAGGTATATCCCTAGGAAACTAGACTCTAGAAAACGCCCTACTAATAGCCTCTAAGGTCAATCAAATTGCATGGAAAGACAATGCCTTAGTATTGTTTTTATCAACAGTCTATCAAGGCCCTGAGACTATTATACGGAAAAGAAAGAGACCTAATTCAACACAACCGTATAGCCGTTCAATCAAGCAGAAATTCGGCAGCCACAGCATCTTGCAGCTATCTCTTCCATCTATAGCTGCCCATTATAATGATAAGATGAACGCTGTTGATATAGCTGATCATCTACGGTCAAATATGCATTCAGACCATCGTCAACGCCGGGGCCCGGCCCGGGCCCTAACCTGGTCTTTCCTCCTTGCAACAGCCCTTGCAAATAGCTTCCTTTTGCAGCTCAAAGGCCGGCCGGCTTGGACACCCTATAGATCACAGAGCCGTTGGCAGCAGGCCCTTGTGGATGATATCTTCAAGACCTATGGAAGTCAGGGCTCTTCAAGGCAAAGATATCGTGCTGGGAACACAATTACACCATTTGAGCAGCATGTCTTTCAGAATAGGAAGAAGAAGGCCCGGTGCCTAGCCTGTCAGGGCATTCAAATCGGCTATAGAAGTCAGAGCTCTCAACGCCCTAGAAAACAGGGCCCCTTAGCGCCTTTAGATGCGAATAGCATCAATAGCCGGGCCCGACGAAGAAACACTCCTAAGACAGGTACATCGACAATGTGGGGTTGTGCGACTTGTGATGTAGCTATTTGTAAAAAGCCCCAATGCTGGTACTTCTATCATAGGCAAAAAATGCCTGCTAGCTAATGTCACTAATTTTTTCCCGGTTTTAATTGGATCAGATTCATGTCCGATACACCCGATGCGCCTTCGCGCATTCAAGGAGATAGGGTCGCTATATCTCTGTCTTATAATAGTAAATATACCTAGGTTAATAGGAGTATAATAATTCTATATAAGTAATATAATAAATAAGGCCCTTATAATTACTAATAGCTATTATATAATAATCTAAGCTATCTTTCCTTTTACTAGATATAATTAAATATAGGTAGTTCTTATAAGGTAATAATAATAAAATATTATAACCTAAAGGGTCCTTAGTAATAGTAATAGTCTTAGCCTATATTAGTTATAATAGTTAGTACTAAATAGATATAGATAAAGCAGAGATAATATACCTTCTTAGTAGAAGAGCCTAGTATAATAATAATAATAGAAGCATAAGAGCACTTATAGCTAGGAGTTTAAGGTATAATAGCCTCCTCATTATTATTATTATTATTATTATTATTATTATTATTATTATCCNGGACTGGTTGTCGTACGGCTTCCAGGCTGGCTGGCCTAGCTTCTGCAATAAGAAGCTATTTATCAGGGCCACATACAAAAGGAAGGACCAAGTCAGAGCCGTGCCAGACCCCATTTCTGACGATGATCTGTAGTCAGATATGACCGTAGTTGGTCAGAAGTATCAACACCACCCATATAGTCAGCAGCTATAGACGGTAAAGCCATCCTTTTGACAGTATCTGTCCCAAAAGCCCATCGAATTGGGCCGCTGTACGGCGTTGAAGTGGTGGGACGGCGGCGTATGCGTTCGAAAGCTTCAGTCCCTGTATATACGGTTGATAGGAAAAGCACAAGGGCGTTATCCTTCCAGCCGATTTGGTTGACGAGGTTATCTTCGGTAGGATATGACTCTATCCGTCCCCACGGCCACAGTCTTCTTCCCTTCCTGTCATCTTCCTTAGCTTTAATAAGCTTATCATAGATTCCGGCATTCTTACGGACTGTGCCAGTGGCCCCGACTCCAAGATGTAGTTGTCGTAGCTTCCGGAACAGCTGTGGCGATGAGAATAGGTTGTCGAGATAGACACGATATGTCTGACTTGGTAGGGCTTCTATTAGTTTGACCACTACAGCCTGTGTCGGGTTGATATCGTAGGGATCATCTTTATCCTTCTTTCTGCGACGACGGGGCGGGCCAACGGGGCCGAGGGCGCCTCCGGGCATATGCCAAATCCAATATAATATATATCCCTGGATAGCTAGAATCCAGATCTTCAATCCAGTAGGCATTGGTTTGGACTTTATGGTCACCTTCTGTCTGGAATGCCCTTCAAATCCACATATAGCTTCGTCAACGGAAAGGTGGCTGCCCACTTCTACTGTAGCGAGAGACGCAGACATCAGACTGTCAGCCCACTCGCTGCCCTGCGAATACGGCCGGGGGATCCCGTGTGCGATGGTATCCGGGTCATCGATTCGTATACGTCTCATGATATCGCAGAATCGCTCGTATGTTATATACTATATGATTGAGTGGGTTGGAAGGTTCCGGAATGCATTTCCCAGGTTTGTATACGTCTCAGGAGCCCTCCAGTAGTCTTGGAATCGTTTTTCTGTATGTAGGGACATATAGATCGTGATCCCAACCCAGATATAGATCTCGCCCGCTGTAGTAGCTTTCCACTGACCCTGACGGTCTTCCGGGAAGTTAGCCGGGTCATTCGTGTAGTCTGCCCATTTCTGTACGGTCTGCTCGGGCAGGAAAAGCTGGAACAGCTTCAAAGGTGTCGGTGGAAGCGGCCGGACAACAAGATCGCGGTATGGAACGTCAAGGGCATCAAAATGAGTCCCTATCCCTTTGAGTGTGCGAAGGCGACCCTGAGGTCACGAACAGGGGTTTTGACCAATAAAAATGCAGAAAAAAATAGTGACTTCGATTTCCTAGCAAAGCAGACTATGATAGAAGTCNGGGGTTGTGCGACTTGTGATGTAGCTATTTGTAAAAAGCCCCAATGCTGGTACTTCTATCATAGGCAAAAAATGCCTGTTAGCTAATGTCACTAATTTTTTCCCGGTTTTAATTGGATCAGATCCATGTCCGATACACCCGATGCGCCTTCGCGCATTCAAGGAGATATGAATAGCTATGACTATCTATGGATAGACATCCAGAAAAACAGCTCCCTAGCTATTGGAAGGAGCCAAAAGATGGCGGAAATGCCTCTCCACATCGCATATCTCGCTATATGTCGTATGATCGGTTGATCTTACTAAAAAGACGGCTTCGAATTCATGATCCGGATACAATAGAAATAGGGATGCCAGCACCGTATCCCCTTGACTACGCAAAGGCTCCAGCGACGATCCGGACATGGATCTAGTCCAATTAAATCCGCGAAAAATCCTGTGACATCTATTTTCTAGTTACTTTGCCGGTGACAGAAGTACCAGCATTCCTGACGTTGACAAATCGATACATTATATACGTCACATCCCCAGCGCGTCTGCGTACCCGATTTTTGACGTGGTGCCTGTCGATTGAGGGCATTCCCGTCTAGCTGACCCAATGCCCTGCGTTTTGTGACACTTTAACTTCGTGATCTAGGGCCAACTTGGACCCCCTGACAGCCTAGACAACGGAACTTTTTATCTTTGCCGACATGATTATGCTGTAAGAAAGGCACAGAAGTGTCACCAGGTCGAAAACGCTGCCTTGATGACTCTGTCTCATGATATTCATTGAATATCATGTCAACTAGGGCCTCAAGGAACCGGGACTGGTTGTCGTACGGCTTCCAGGCTGGCTGGCCTAGCTTCTGCAATAAGAAGCTATTTATCAGGGCCACATACAAAAGGAAGGACCAAGTCAGAGC
>LDEE01000043.1:1249-22819 GCA_001021365.1 Stachybotrys chartarum
TAAATAGAATCCTACTTATATAAGTAGGATTCTATTTATTATAATATTATACCCTTTATATATCTAATAATATATATAATTATTATTAATATATTATTATTAAATTATAGGGGGTAGTAATAGAAGAAGATATATAGCTAAATAAGGAATCCTTATAATATAATAGTATTATTATCCTATTAATTAGGTGCTAAGGAGTAGAGGACCTCTCTGGGGTCCTTATCTCCTATAGTAGCCCTCTGGTTAAGCTATTATATTTCCTTGATTTTTTTATTATAGCCTTTGGCTTATTTGCCTATATACTAGGTAGCCTTAGCTAGGTAATTATAGAGTTCCTAAGCTTCTCTTATAAGTGTCTCCTAGTTAGCCTTTATATATTTAGCGAGGTATTATATTTATTCTTCTATTTACTTTATATTAGTAGCTATCTTCTCCTTTATTTCCTAGATTATTGCTTTAAGTAAAATATAACGGTTGCACCTTATCTGCTACGCCACTAGGCAAAAGATTGGGCTATAATCGCTATTATAGCGATTATAGTAATATAATAGCTGCTTATAGAGCCTTATAGCGCTATCCGGGTGACCAGGCCGTGATATAAGATAATTACTTTATCTTCCTTATTATTAGATCTAATATCTATTAGTTTAGGGTTAAGTAATTTAATAATCTTTTTCCCCTTAAGAATAATTAGCTTATTAATAGGTTTAATACCTTTAGGGATTATATTAATAAAATAATATTATTTAAAGTAAAATAATATATTAAAGAATAAGAGCTTCTAATATATAATATCTTTAATTAGATCTTATTAGATTAGGGTAATAGATTAGGTTAAGAGTAGGGTATACCTTTAAAGATAAAGTTTAACCTTAAGGGTTTATATTTAGGTTTAAATATAGGGCTTTATCTTAAGTAGATTAAGAATATACTAGGTATTATATTACTAATTAATTATAATTAAGGAGCTAGAATAAGAAAATATAATTAAATTATATTAAAAGCTAAAGAATTCTAGAGGGGAATTCTTCCTACTTTATATAAGTATTACTTTACTTAGAGAATATATCCTTAGGTAATCCTAGGATTATTATAGGTTATAATCCAATATAGGATCACCCTAGGAAATAATCCAGGGATTATTCTTAATAATAATCCTCTTCTTATTAGTTAGTTCTAGTTTTATTTATATAAGGTAATATATATCTATTTTCTATTTACTATTATTCCTCTTATATTAATCTATAGTTAGTCCATATAGCTAAGTATATTAGCTTATTATAGCTATAATATAATCTCCCCTTCTATAAGGCTATATTCTAAGGCCTAATATAAAAGGTTAATCCTCCTTAGTTATTATATTCTTATATTATCCTTATTTCTTCCCCTTATCTATTATATTCTAATATTATATTAGATTATATTAAGAAATTAAAATTATATAAGACTCTTAAATATAAATCTCTAGCTCAATTTATTATTATTTTCAGGGAACCCACTAATATACCTTATTCCTACTATTATTCCTATAAGAAACCTTATCTATTTCTACCTAGTTATANAAGATATAGCTTAAGGAGCTATATTTAGGGATTCTATTAGTTTCTATGTTTTATTATATCTTATATTAGTTAGTAGGATTAGTCTATATAAAGATAAGTAGGTCCTTATAACCTCCTATTAGTCTATAGAAAGAAAAGTGGGTTATTACCTCCTATTAGTCTATAGAAAGAGAAGTAGATCCTTATAGCCTCCTATTAGTTTATAGAAGAAAAAGTAGGTCCTTTGACCTCTCCGCGGTCTAAGCTATAATAATAGTATATAATAGTTACACCTTATCCGCTACGCCACTAGGTAAAAGATTAGGCTATAATTACTATTATAGTGATTATAGTAGTATAATAGCTGCTTATAGAGCCTTATAGCGCTGTCTAGGTGACCAGGCTATAATATGATGCTCCCTCTTAGTGGCTTATATCCCTATAAGCCTGCTAAAAGCAGCTACTAACCCCTAAGAGCACGCCTCGTAGCTGCCCAAGCTATGTGCCGAAGGCGGCCCTTGTGAGCAGCTATTCCAAAGCAACTAGGGATTAAACCCACGACCTTCGGGCTACCCGCCTTTAGCGATTATCGTGTAATAGTTACACCTTATCCGCTACGCCACTGGGCAAAAGATTGGGCTATAATCGCAGTAATAATAATTATAGTAGTGTAATAGCTGCTTATAGAGCCTTATAGCGCTGTCCGGGTGACTAGGCTATAATATAATATTATCCTAATTATTATCTTTGATTTTAAATATTAAAGCTTTATATTTAAATAGAAATAAATAATATTTATTTATATTCTTAGGCTTCTACTTAATTAATTAATTAAGCTCCTTATAAGTATTCTTAGATATATTATTATTTATATAATAATATCTCTTTAAAAGGTATTTCTTAATAGCTAATTAAGGAAGCCCTTTTAGCTTATATTATATTTTATTCTTAATATTAATTATATAATACTTAGGGAATTAAATAATAAGATCCTTATTATTATTAATAAAGAAATCTATGATCTTTAATTTATATATTTAAAGGAAGATAATAATATCTTTATTATTAAACTTAGTTATAATTATTATTATAAGTAGATTTAAAATACCTATTTAAAGGGATTTACTAATTATTTAGCTTAGTTCTCTAATATTAACTATTTAATCTCTACTTAATTAAGAGGCTCTATTAATTAGCTTATCCCTTAAATATCTCTTAGATCTACTTTTAGGCTTCTTATTATACTTTAAATAATCTAATTTATTCTTCTAATTCTAATTACTATTAATTCTTATACTTAGGACTTCTAAAGTTAGTTTATTAGTATAAGGTATTATTATAACGTCCTATTTATAATCTATTATTAATATAAATACTATTTAATTAATAGAGGGAATATAAATATATTATATAGATAATAAAAATAATATAATTAGAGTATTAAATATAAGAAAAGATAATATAATTAAAATATTAAATATAAGAGAAGAAAAGAGGTTTAAGGTTTTCTATATATATATTAATATTATTAGTTTTTGTTTTTCTTATTATTATTATTCCTATTATTTGTCTTACTCTTTAAGGGTATATACTCTTATTATTATAATATAGGCTATCTAAGTTAAACTTTAAAGGAATTCTATTATAATTACTATTTCTACTAATATAATAAGTAATAAAGTAGGTAATTAGGGGTTTTAAGTAAATAAGATAAAATAGTCCTCTAGTTTATTAGGAAAAATAACTACTACTTAACTTAGAAATAAGATAATTTATAATTATATTATTCCTAATCTAATATCTTAGGTTAGTTATTTCTAATTAATATTTACTTATTATTCTATAATAAGATAAGATAAGCTAGGTAAATCCTACCTTAATAATAATTATATTATTCCCTAAGATAACTAGGGTTTTAAATAAAAGGGTAGGAATTATATTAAAGATAAAGGGGCTTAAGGGAATAAAATAGGATTTCTTATATTATTCTCCTAGGGGATATAAGGGAAATAGAGGATCTTAATAATTAAGTAATATAGCTAAATACTAGCTAAAAATATAGTTCTATTAATATTATAATTAGTACTTTAGTATAGCTAGAAGGTGCTAGTATTAGCCCTAAGCTCTACTTATAATCTTTTATAGCTATAAATTACCTTCTTAAGGTAATACCTTTCTTCCTACTATAATCTCTATTTATAAGAGAAAGATATAGCTCCTTAATAAAAGATAGATCTAGCCCTAAAAAGATTAATTAAAAGGTAAAAAAGAGAGAGAGAATAAGAGGGTATTAGCTATAATATTATAGTTAATACTAATAGCTAGATTAATAAAAGGGGAAAATTAATAAAACTAAATTATTTATTTATAATAGAATAATATAAGGGAAAGGTAAGAAGAAGGCTAATTAGCCTTAGGTTAATTAATAAGAGAACATATAAGCTAATTAATAATATCTATAGAATTAATTAATTAATAGTTATTAGATAATAATAGATTATAAGTAATATATATTATCTTATTATTTACTATCTTTATATTCTCTTATTCCCTTAATTCTTCTTCTTAAAAACTATAAAAAGTAAGGGCTTTTTATATCTAACTTATAATCTCCTATTATAGCTTAGACCATGGTTTTGCCTTTGGACCCACTTTTCATTCTATAAATAATTAGCTATAACTAGACCTCGAATTATAATATCTTCTTCTAGAGTAAGGAATTATTTTTCCCGAGGGGGCTAATTCTATTATTATAATATTAGAATATTATATTATTTTAATAATAATTTTCTCTGTCTTTTCTAATAATATAAGATGCTCCTCGTTAGTATTAATTCTATATATTTAATAGTAATTTAAGTAANAAGAAGTAGAAAATATTAAAGTTATTAAAGAATAATTCTAATAGCTATAGAAGGCTATTATTAAGGCTAGGATTACTCTTATAAATATTTAGAATATAAATAAGACTAGCTTTTATATTAAAATAGGATTTAACTTAATTATTATAATAAAAAGAAAATGGTCTTATTATTTTACTATTCTAATAAATAGGGAATTAATAGTAATAATAAAAGCTATCTCTATTATTAATAAAGTTATTCCTTTCTTCTTTATCCTATTAATAAATATATACTTAACCTATTAATATAAGGAAATTTAAGGGCTATACCTATATAATAAAATAACTATTATGAAGATAGGGTTTTTAAATAATAAATTCACCTTAGAATAGCTATATTACTTTAAATAATATTCCTATTATTTTTAATTAGGAAAAGTATAACTTCTAATAATTAATAGTTATAAGAGCTATTATATAAGGTAGTTTATTAATTTCTATAATAAATATAATATTATTCCCCTTAAAATACTATTAAATCTTATATATCTTCTTTAATTATTAATATAATAGTAGAATTAGCCCCCTTAGGAAAAATAGTTCCTTGCTTTAGAAGGAGATATTATAGTTTAAGGTCTAATTATAGCTAATTATCTATAGAAGGAAAAGTGGGTCTAAAGACTAGTTATTTATAAATAGATAAGTGGGTCTAAGCTAATTATTTATAGAAGGAAAAGTAGGTCTAAAGATTAAATTATAATCTAAGCTATAATAAAAGATTATAAGTTAAATATAAAAAGCCCTTACTTTTTATAGTTTTTAATAAGAAGTATAATAATAAAAAGATATTAAGAATATAAATTAATAAGATAATATATATTAATTATAATCTATTACTATCTAATAACTATTAATTAATTAATTCTATAGATATTATTAATTAGCTTATATATTCTCTTATTAATTAGCCTAAGGCTAATTAGCCTTCTTCTTACCTTTCCCTTATATTTATTCTATTATAAATAAATAATTTACTTCTATTAATTTTCCCCTTTTATTAGCTTAGCTATTAGTATTAATTATTGTATTATAGCTAGTACCCTCTTACTCTCTCTCTCTCTTTTACCTCTTAACTAATCTTTTTAGGGCTAGGTTTATCTTTTACTAAGGAGCTATATCTTTCTCTTATAATATATATCGTGGTCTTATATATAATTAAATCTCTTTCTAATAAACTCTTCTAATAATTAATTATTTATATTAATATTATATTTATTCTAAGTATATTATTTAATAAGGGTTAATATTTAATCTAAGATAAATTAAATATAATAGCTATAAGAAACCTAGCTTAGCTTATTTAATATTATATTATAATAATAAACCTAAATTATATTTCAATATAAATATTTTATATAAAAATAAATAAAAAAGGAGTTACATTTATTTAATAGCTATATAAAGCGTTAATTAATCTAATAGCTATATAAAGCGTTAATTAATCTATATTCTTTTTTTCTAGGATTTCTAATTACTTTTTCCTAATTAACTCTTAAAGATCCTATTTTAATTACCTCTTACTCTAGTTTATAGGCCTATTTTTCTTATTTATTAGGAGGTTTAATTTACCTAAGTTAGTTAAAGATTNTATATATTAATATAAGATATAATAAAATATAAAAATTAATAAAACCCCTAAATATAGCTCCTTTAACTATATCTTATTAATAAAGCCTATTTACTAGTTATTAATATTTATTATAATAATAGAACCTATTTATTAATATATTCCCTATTTACTTACTATCTAAGCTAAATTATAATATATATTAAATATAAAGGAGTACTTCTTTCTTTTTAATCTTATAATATTATAGTATATATCTAAGTAGTATTATATTTACTCTAACCTATAATTATTCTATATAGCTAAGTATATTAGCTTATTATAATTATAAGAGAATAATCTAATCCTTTAATATAATTATATAAATAAAGAGGACTTTATTATATATAATTAAAGCACTTATTAGCTATTAATATAACTTACTTATTATAATTTACTTATATATTACTATCACGGTTCAGCTGGGCAGTGGGTAGATGGGGAACGCATCGGCAGACAGACTCTATTACTACAATAGGCACTAACAACCAGTGGGCAGGCTCTATTAACAAGACATAGCTCAAGGAGCTATGTTTAGGGGTTCTATTGGTTTCCGTGTTTTATTATATCTCATATTAATCAGTAGGATCAGTCTGCACAAAGATAAGTAGGTCCTTGCAACCTCCTATTGGTCTATAGAAAGGTAAGCGGATCCTTGCAACCTCCTATCGGTCTATAGAAAGATAAGTAGGTCCTTATAACCTCCTATCAATCTACAGAAAGATAAGTAGATCCTTATAATCTCCTATTAATCTATAGAAAGATAAATGGGTCTCCTAATCTCTCCGTGGTCCAAGCTATGATAGTACCCCCCCCTCTATAGTTGAACTCCTATGAGATGGCTATATTTATTAGCTAGGGTCCAGGCTTCTCCGGGTATTAGCAGTGGAAGTTGGTAATGATCTGGGCAGCATTCTTAATGTGCTCGGCGGGCACCTCTGTTAGGTCTGGGTATCCAGTCCATTTGATGGTATATTTCAGGCGGGCATGGCTTCCGCGGCCACAACAGTCCTAATAAGAATCAACAATATCCTCAACCTCCTATTCTTCTATTCCCTCTACCTTAATTAAGGGGGGTTGAGGTTAGTGCTGTTCTGGTAGGTAGTCGTTGGCCATAGGTCTTAAAAGGTTGGTATAAAAGACCAGGTGTATTCTTATAGAATCAGGTAGTTCTAGTTAATATGCATATAGTGATAGCACCTTTGAGATCTTGAATAGGCCGATGTTCTTCTAGTCCAGCTTCTTCTATGGGCATAGGGTCTTAATATTCTGAGAATCCAGCTATACAAGCTCTCCTGGCTTATACTGCTGGGCAGGGCGGCGGTGTTGGTTTGCCTATTCCTCATATTAGGCTTGGGTAATAGCAGTCTTAGCCCTTAGGTGTTCTAGGATGTTGTTCATCTTCTATATGAACTGTTCTGCGTCTCTAGTTGGTGGGTTGGCCTTTACTATAATAATAGGTTCAAACCCCATTCAGGGGTAGAAGGCATAGTTAGCAAAGAAGGGGGAGGCGCTAGTGGTCTTGGACTTCTGGGAGTTAGCTATAAATTCGGCCAAAGGCAGCCACTCAGCCCAATCATCTTACAAGTAGAATACATAGGCTTGTAGGTACTGCTCCAAGGAAGCGTTTATCTATTCTATCTAGCCATCTATCTTAGGGTGATAGGCCATGGATAATTATAAATCGGTTAAGAGTTGCCTATTTAGTTATTTCTAGAATTAGGTAATAAACTAGGGGCCTCTATTAGATACAATCATCCAGGGTAGCCCATATAGCTTCTAGACATCTCTTAGGTAAAGTCAGGCTATATCTTTAGTATCATAGGTCCCCTTATAGGCTAAAAAGTACCTTATCTTTATCAGATGGCAGATTACTATAAGTATAGCATCATAGCCCTAGCTACTTAACAGATGTAATATAAAGTCTATAGATATATCTTACTAGGCTTGTTCAGGGATTAGTAAGGGCCTTAAAACACCCTATCTAGCATTTTGGGCTGGGTTTATTCTGCAGCAGGTATAGCAGTTCCTAACCCACCTCTTAATATATACTAGCATTCTAGGCCAGTAGTAGTCATATAAGACTAGGTCATAGGTACAGGCTTAGCCAGGGTGGCCAGCTATAGGGCTCTTATAGCAGGCTTAAAGTAGGGCAGCTTTTAGTGGGTTATAATTAGGGATGTAGATGTATTTCTAGTATAATAGCTTTCCCTGGATCTCTATGCATTTGGCCAGGGTGATTCGAGGGTATTAGGGGGTGCCTTCTTAGAGCGCCTATAGTATTCCACCTAATATACCATCCTATTAATAGCCTTCATCTAATAGCTAGGCGATTTTCTCTAGTAGTTCTAGAGTCTCCTTGGGTTATTATATCTTTAATTATCCTCTGTATATTTAAGTTATCTTAGCTCTTAGGGACAATAAGAACCAGTTTTCCTTCTTAATGATTATCTGGCTCTAGTAGTATAGGCGCTTATCCCCCTCTTTAGGGAGATCCTCTGATCTCCTGGTTAGGGAGTCTGGCTTTATATCCTGCTTATCTAGGCAGTAGGTAATATAGAAGTTAAAATAGGAGAGGAATTCAGACCAACATGCCTATCTCCAGTTAAGCAGCTTAGTAATTATAAAGTATTCTAGATTCTTATAATCTAAGATAACCTTAATCAGGGATACTATCCCTTCTAATTTAGGTTACTATTCCTTAAAGTAATAGATAATTACCATAAGTTCCTTATTATAGATCTTATAATTATACTCTATAGTATTATGCTTCTTAGAGAAGTAGGCTATAGGCCTTAGGTGGCCTTTATTATTATATTATAAGAGGATTCTAGTAGATATATAATCTAAAGTATCTATTTTAAGGATGATTTCCTTAGTCTAGTTAAATAGGGCTAGGATTAGGGTAATAGTAAATGCTTCTTTTAACCTTTAAAATATAAGCTTATATTTAGAGTCCTAGATAAAGGGTACCCCTTTCTTTATTAGGTATATTAATAGGGCTATTACCTTAGAGTAGTTATAAATAAATTATCTATAGAAGTTTCTGAATCTAAGAAAGGCCTATATATTAGTTAAGTAAAATAATGCCTTCTAATTAATTATTATTTCTACTTTAGCCAGGTCTATCCAGATGCTATAGTGTCCTATAATCAGGCCCAGGAACTTGGTTTCCTTGATAAAAAACTCGCATTTTAATGGTTTAGTATATAGGCCTGCCTCTCATAGGGCCTATAGGACTAGTTAGAGGTGTTCAATATGTTCTTCTTATATCCAGCTATAAATTAGGATATTATTAAGGTATATAATATAGAATAGATCTAGGTATCTTCTTAGGGTAGAATTAATATATCTTTAGAAGGTAGCTAGGGCCCTAATAAGGCTAAAAGGTATTATTAAGGATTTATATAATCTAAAGTAGGTATAGAAGGCGGTCAGGTATTCCTCCCCTTTCTGGATCTGTAGATTATTAAAGGCAGAGATAATATTAATCTTAGAGAAGTACTCTATACTAGCTAAATTATTTAAGCTCTCCTTGATCAGTAGTAGTAGATAGTAGTCCTTTATTATAATATTATTTAGGGCCTAGTAGTCTATGTAGAATTATAGGCTTCTATTGGGCTTCTATATAAATAAAATAGGGGAGGTGATTAGGGAGGAGCTGGGCCTAATAAATCCTTTCTGTAGATTCTTATCTAGCCACTTATATAGTATAAGCAGCTTATTATAGGATATCCTATATAAGGGGCCAAAGGGGAGCTTTTTCCCTAGCTATAGTTTGATATGGTGATCCTCTAGCCTATATAGGGGGAGCTGGTCTATCTCTTTAGTAGAAAATATATCTTAGAAATTATAAATCTCTTTAGGTAGTATAATCTTAAGATCTAGGGGTGGTTATAGTAGTTCATTAATCTGTTCTATTATTATTATAAAAACTCAGGTCTTCTCTTATTAGTAGTATAGCCTTATAGTATTTAGGGAGATTAGGAGGATATTCTAATTCCTTAGGGCATTAAGGGCCTTATTCTATATCCCTTATTAGAACTTCTTAGGTATATTATATAGGGCCTAGGTCTTTATAGGCCTATTAGGAATATTATAGAACTTCTAGTAATACTAGCTATTAAAGGTGAATATATAGGTAATAAAGCCTACCTAGGGATTATATTATTTTAGCTATGGTATTCCTAATATTAAGGGGTAGTTAGCTAGCTAGGTCATATAGAATATTATACTCTGCTGGTGGTAATTAGTAATATAAAGCCTAGCTTAGATATAGTAGATAATTTGTCTACTCTTAGTAAGATGGCTATTAAATACTTTGATTTTAAGTAGTATATATAATAGCTTAAGGATTAGGTTCTAGGACCTAGCCTAGCTTTTATTAATAAATCCCTTATCCTCTGCCCTACTATTAATTATAATATAAGAAGGAATAAGGAGACCATATTCTTAGATTAACTCAGCAGGTAATATTATTAGGTTGGATTATTAGTTGGTTTTATCTTTAATAGGGATTCTATGGATAGTAGTAGTAGAAATTCTAATCCAGGGTATAGGATATTTTAGGGGATAAGCCTAGTGCTAATTTAGGATAGGCTCACTTTATTTCCCTCTAGGTCTTTAGGGTAATATAATTATAAGTAGGAATAGGGAGGGCTAGTTAAGTGATTAAGGGCTAGATAGATATTAGTAGAATAGAATTATTAGAGGAATATATTGGGTTCTAGGTAGCTATGGATATAATATATAGATAAGCTATAATAGAAGTACTAGTTGTTCTTTCTTTAGTAGTTGGGGTTCTAGGGGCATTATTGGTTGCTGAGGTCTATGGGGTCTCTGGTGGGCAGGTCCTTGGGTAGGCTATAGCCCCTTAGGGGTAAGGGGGACTTCCTATTTATCCCCTCCTATGCCTAGGAGCCTATGCCCCTGCCTAGCCTAAGAGGGTTTTTATTATAATGCTAATATAATTAATTACCTTTATAATATTCTTATAAGTATATATTAAGGTTTTAGAAGTATTTTATAAGGGTCTAGTATTTATAATTAGATAATAGGTTAATTAATAGTATATTATATAGCTCTTTTAAGATTATTTTTTTAAGGAAGGGGGCTAGGGTATCTCCTTTTAGGCTATTATTAAGGGAAAGGCTTTAGAACTTGGCAAAAAATATAATAAAGTTCTAATTCCTCTACCTAATAGTATTAAGCTTCTAATAGGCTGTTTAGGCTTTATTAGGATCCTTATAAGCCTTTTATAATATCTCTAATATCTTATAATAATTTAAGAGATAATATATATTATAAGAGAAATAAGATTATATAAGTTTATAGGCCTTATTATTTAAATAGCTATTTATATAGGCTATATAGCTTATAATAATTAAATAATAATCTAGATTAATAATTAGCTTCTTTATAATAGTATTATAAAAGTAATATAAATCTATATAAGTAGCTTTAAACTTATTAGGATTAGGGATTTATTTTAAAAGCTAGATTAAGGTAATAGATCAGATAATAAAAGATAGAAGTACTTCTAGAATCTTAGCTATTAGTATCTTAGCTAAGGGATTAGGGGTAAATAAAGGTATTAGGGTTATTATAATAAGGAGGACTAAATTAATAGCTTAATAAGCCTCTATTTAGGCTACTAATAGTTCCTTCTTCTTAGTATTAAGCCTCTCCTTAATCTATAATCTCTATATTATAATTATATTCTTATTTCTTTAGACTACTAATACCTCCTCCTAGAGGATCTTTACTTAGACTTATAGCTTAATTAGCTTCTGGTTAATATCTGCTTAGTTGGCTACTTAATCCTTTATCTAAGTATAGGTATTGCTTAGGTAGCTAAACCACCTATTAGGTTCCTTAGTATATTATTATTTGAATTTGACCTAGTCTTTAAAGAGGGTTAGGGGAATAGGATAAGTAATTATAGCATTTAGCATCTAATAGATTAGAGCTATATAATATTATAGTTTAGCTAGGTAATAGGTGGATAGAGAATATATTAGTAGATAGATTCTATTATTATAGTAGGTACTAATAATTAGTAGGTAGGCTCTATTAATAAGATATAACTTAAGGAGCTATATTTAGAGGTTTTATTAGTTTCTATATTTTATTATATCTTATATTAGTTAATAGGATTAGTCTATATAAAGATAAGTAGGTCCTTATTATCTCTTATTAATCTATAGAAAGGTAAGTGGATCCTTATAACCTCCTATTAGTCTATAGAAAGATAAGTGGGTCCTTATAACCTCCTATTAATCTATAGAAAGATAAGTGGGTCCTTGTAATCTCCTATTGGTCTATAGAAAGATAAGTAGGTCCTTGTAATCTCCTATTGGTCTATAGAAAGATAAGTGGGTCTCCTGATCTCTCTGCGGTCTAAGCTATGATAGTACCCCCCTCTCTATAGTTGAACTCCTATAAGATGGTTATATTTATTAGCTAGGATCTAGGCTTCTCTAGGTATTAGTAATAGAAGTTAGTAATAACCTAGGTAGTATTCTTAATATACTTAATAGGCATCTCTATTAGGTCTAGGTATCTAGTCCATTTGATGGTATATTTTAGGCGGGCATGGCCTCTATGGCTATAATAGTCCTAATAGGAATTAATAATATCCTTAACCTCCTATTCTTCTATTCTCTTTACCTTAATTAGGGGAGGTTAAGGTTAGTACTATTTTAGTAGGCGGTTATTAGCCATAGGTCTTAAAAGGTTAATATAAAAGACTAGATATATTCTTATAGAATCAGGTAATTCTAATTAATATACATATAGTAATAGCACCTTTAAGATTTTAAATAGGCTGATGTTCTTCTAATCTAGCTTCTTCTATAGGTATAGGGTCTTGATATTCTAAGAATCCAGCTATATAAGCTCTCCTAGCTTATATTACTAGGTAGGATAATAATATTAGTTTACTTATTCCTTATATTAGGCTTAGGTAATAATAATCTTAGCCCTTAGGTATTCTAGGATATTATTTATCTTCTATATAAACTATTCTATATCTTTAGTTAGTAGATTAGCCTTTATTATAATAATAGGTTCAAACCCTATTTAGGGGTAGAAGATATAATTAGTAAAGAAGGAGGAGGTGCTAGTGGTCTTAGACTTCTAGGAGTTAGCTATGAATTTGGCTAAAGGTAGCTACTTGGCCTAATTATCTTATAGGTAGGATATATAGGCTTATAGGTATTGCTCTAAGGAAGTATTTATCTATTCTATCTGGCTATTTATCTTAGGGTAATAGGCTATAGATAATTATAAGTTAGTTAAGAGTTGCTTATTTAGTTATTTCTAGAATTAGGTAATAAACTAGGGGTCTTTATTGGATATAATTATCTAGGGTAGCCTATATAGTTTCTAGATATCTCTTAGGTAAAGTTAAGCTATATCTTTGGTATTATAGGTCCCCTTATAGGCTAAAAAGTACCTTATCTTTATTAGATAATAGATTATTATAAGTATAGTATTATAGCCTTAGCTATTTAATAGGTATAATATGAATGTAACGGTTGCACCTTATCCGCTACGCCACTGGGCAAAAGATTGGGCTATAATCGCTATTATGGCGATTACAGTGGTGCAATAGCTGCTTATAGAGCCTTATAGCGCTGTCCGGGTGACCAGGCCGTGACACGATGCTCCCTCTCAGTGGCTTATGTCCTTATAAGCCTGCTGAAGGCAGCTACCAACCCCCAAGAGCACGCCTCGCAGCTGCCCAAGCCGCGTGCCGAAGGCGGCCCTTGTGAGCAGCTATTCCAAAGCGACTGGGGATCGAACCCACGACCTTCGGGCTACCCGCCTTTAGCGATTATCATGTAACGGTTGCACCTTATCCGCTACGCCACTGGGCAAAAGATTGGGCCATAATCGCTATTGTGGCGATTACAGTGGTGCAATAGCTGCTTATAGAGCCTTATAGCGCTGTCCGGGTGACCAGGCCGTGATAATGAAGTCTATAGATATATCTTACTAGGCTTATTTAGGGATTAATAAGGGCCTTAAGATATCCTATCTAGTATCTTAGGCTGGGTTTATTCTGTAGTAAGTATAGCAGTTCTTAACCCACCTCTTAATATATACTAGCATTCTGGGCTAGTAGTAGTTATATAAGATTAGGTTATAGGTATAAGCTTGGCTAGGGTAGCTAGCTATAGGGCTCTTATAGTAGGCTTAGAGTAGGGTAGCTTTTAGTAGATTATAATTAGGGATATAGATATGTTTCTAGTATAATAGCTTTCCTTAGATCTCTATATATTTGGCTAGGGTGATTTAAGGGTATTAGGGGGCACCTTCTTAGAGCACCTATAGTATTCTACCTAATGTATTATCCTATTAGTAGTCTTTATCTAGTAGCTGGGTGATTTTCTTTGGTAGTTCTAGAGTCTTCTTAAGTTATTATATCTTTGATTATCCTCTGTATATTTAAGTTGCCTTAGCTCTTAGGGATAGTAGGAACTAGTTTTCCTTCTTGATGATTACCTGGCTCTAATAGTATAAGTGCTTATCCCCCTCTTTAAGGAGGTCCTCTGATCTCCTGGTTAGGGAGTCTGGCTTTATACCCTATTTACCTAGGCAGTAGGTAATATAGAAGTTAAAATAGGAAAGGAATTCGGATTAATATACCTATCTCTAGTTAAGTAGCTTAGTAATTATAAAGTATTCTAGATTCTTATAATCTAAGATAACCTTAATTAGGGATATTACCCCTTCTAATTTAGATTATTATTCCTTAAAGTAATAGATAATTATTATAAGTTCCTTATTATAGATCTTATAATTATACTTTATAATATTATATTTCTTAGAGAAGTAGGCTATAGGCCTTAGGTAGCCTTTATTATTATGTTATAAGAGGATTCTAGTAAATATATAATCTAAAGTATCTATTTTAAAGATAATTTCCTTAGTCTAATTAAATAAGATTAGGATTAGGGTAATAATAAATACTTCTTTTAACCTTTAAAATATAAGCTTATATTTAGAGTCCTAGATAAAGGGTATTCCTTTCTTTATTAAGTATATTAATAGGGCTATTACCTTAGAGTAATTATAAATAAATCATCTATAGAAGTTTCTAAATCTAAGAAAGGCCTATATATTAATTAAGTAGGATAAGGCCTTCTAATTAACTACTATTTCTACCTTAGCTAGGTCCATCCAGATACTATAATATCCTATAATCAGGCCTAGGAACTTGGTTTCCTTGATAAAAAACTTGTATTTTAATGGTTTAATATATAGGCCTGCCTCTTATAGGGCCTATAGGATTAGTCGGAGGTATTTAATATATTCCTCTTATATCCAGCTATAAATTAGGATATTATTAAGGTATATAATATAAAATAGGTCTAAGTATCTTCTTAAGGTGGAGTTAATATATCTCTAGAAGATAGCTAGGACCCTAATAAGGCTAAAAGGTATTACTAAGGATTTATATAATCTAAAGTAGGTATAGAAGGTAATTAGGTATTCCTCCCCTTTCCGGATCTATAGATTATTAAAGGCAGAGATAATATTAATCTTAGAGAAGTACTCTATACTAGCTAAGTTATTTAAGCTCTCCTTAATTAATAGTAATAGATAATAATCCTTTATTATAATATTATTCAGGGCCTAATAGTCCATATAGAATCACAGGCTTCTATTAAGCTTCTATATAAATAAAACAGGGGAGGTGTTTAAGGAGGAGCTAGGCCTAATAAATCCTTTCCACAAGTTCTTATCTAGCTACTTATATAGTATAAGCAGCTTATTATAGGATATCCTATATAAGGGGCTAAAGAGGAGCTTTTTCCCTAGCTATAGTTTAATATAGTGATCCTCTGGCCTATAGAGGGGGAGCTAGTCTACCTCTTTAGTAGAAAACACATCTTAGAAATTATAGATCTCTTTAAGTAGTATAATCTTAAGATCTAAGGATAATTATAATAGTATATTAATCTATTCTATTATTATTATAAAAACTCAGATCTTCCCTTATTAATAATATAGCCTTATAGTATTTAGGGAGATTAAGAGGATATTCTAATTCTTTAGGGTATTAGGGGCCTTATTCTATATCCCTTATTAGAACTTCTTAGATATATTATATAGGGCCTAGGTCTTCATAGGCCTACTAAGAATATTATAGAACTTCTAATAATACTAGCTATTAAAGGTAAATATATAGATAATAAAGCCTACCTAGGGATTATATTATTTTAATTATAGTATTCCTAATATTAGGGGATAACTAGCTAGCTAGATTATATAGAATATTATACTCTACTAGTAGTAATTAATAATATAGAGCCTGGCTTAGATATAATAGGTAATTTATCCACTCTTAGCAGGATAGCCATTAAATACTTCGATTTTAAGCAGTATATATAATAGCTTAGGGATTAGGTTCTAGGACCTAGCCTAGCTTTTATTAATAAATCCTTTACCCTCTACTCTACTATTAATTATAATATAAGAAGGGATAAAGAGATTATATTCTTAGGTTAACTTAGTAGATAATATCATTAGATTAGATTATTAATTAGTTTTATCTTTAATAGGGATTCTATAGATAATAGTAGTAGAAATTCTAATCTAAGGTATAGGATATTTTAAGGAGTAAGCCTAGTACTAACTTAGGATAGGCTTACCTTATTTCCCTTTAGATCTTTAGAGTAGTATAATTATAAGTAGGAATAGGGAGGGCTAGCTAAGCGGTCAAGGGCTAGGCAGATACTAGTAGAACGGAATTATTAGGGGAATATATTGGGTTCTAAGCAACTGCGGATGTAATATGTAGATAAGCTATAATAGAAGCACTAGTTGTTCTCTCTTTAGTAGTTAGGGTTCTAGGGGCACTACTAGTTACTGAGGTCCATAGGGTCTCTAGTAGGTAGGTCCTTGGATAGGCTATAGCCCCTTAGGGGTAAGGGGGACTTCCTATTTATCCCCTCCTATGCCCAGGAGCCTATGCTCCTACCTAGCCTAAGAGGGTTTTTATTATAATACTAGTATAATTAATTACCTTTATAATATTCTTATAAGTATATATTAAGGTTCTAGAAGTATTTTATAAGGGTTTAGTATTTATAATTAGGTAGTAGGTTAATTAGTAGTATATTATATAGCTCTCTTAAGACTGCTTTTTCAAGGAAGGGGGCTAGAGTATCTCCTTCTAAGCTATTATTAAGGGAAAGGCTTTAGAACTTAGTAAAAAATATAATAAAGTCTTAGTTCCTCTATTTAATAGTATTAAGCTTTTAATAGGCTATTTAAGCTTTATTAGGATCCTTATAAGCCTTTTATAATATCTCTAATATCTTATAATAATCTAAGAGGTAGTATATATTATAGGAGAAATAAGATTATATAAGTTTATAGGCCTTATTATTTAAGCAGCTATTTATATAGGCTATATAGCTTATAGTAGTTAGATAATAGTTTAGGTTAATAATTAGCTTCTCTATAATAGTATTATAAAAGCAGTATAAGTCTATATAAGTAGCCTTAAACTTATTAGGATCGGGGATTTATTCTAAAAGCTAGATCGGGTAATAGATCGGGTAATAAGAGGCGGAGGCACTTCTAGAGTCTTAGCTAAGGGGTCAGGGGTAGCTAAAGGTGTTAGGGTTACTATAGTAGGGAGGACTAAGTTAATAGCTTAGTAAGCCTTTATCTAGGCCGCTAATAGTTCCTTCTCCTTAGTATTAAGCCTCTCCTTGATCTATGATCTCTATATTATAGCTATATTCTTATTTCTTCAGATTACTAATACCTCCTCCTAGAGGGTCTTTACCTAGATTTATAGCTTAATTAGCTTCTAGTTAGTATCTGCTTAATTAGCCACTTGATCCTTTATCTAAGCATAGGCATTGCTTAGGTAGCTAAACCACCTATTAGGTTCCTTGGCATACTGTTATTCGAATTTGACCTGGTCTCCAGGGAGGGTTAGGGGAATAGGATAAATAATCATAGTATTCAGTATCTAATAGGTTAGAGCTACATAGTATCATGGTTCAGCTGGGCAGTGGGTGGATAAGGAATATATCAGTGGATAGACTCTATTATTATAATAGGCACTAATAACTAGTAGGCAGGCTCTATTAATAAGATATAGCTTAAGGAGCTATATTTAGAGGTTTTATTAGTTTTTATATTTTATTATATTTTATATTAATTAGTAGGATTAGCTTATAAAAGGATAAATAGGTCCTTATAATCTCCTATTAATCTATAGAAGGATAAGTAGGTCCTTATAATCTTCTATTAGTCTATAGAAGGATAAGTAGGTATAAGACCACGATGCGTGTATAGAGGAGGTGATAGGGTAAGTGATTAATGTAATAGCCCCTAGTTAGCAGTTAATACATTATAGAGACACAGGTTAGAAGCAGCTAAAGGTAGGGATCTGATAATATAGGAATTAATCTCTGCTCCTCCAACTTTACTACTCGAAATACACTTTTATACTAGTTCAGGGGTCACCTGACCTGCTATGACCCCGCTGGAGGATCGCTATAGGGTTATTATATCTCTATCTTATAATACTTATATATTAGATTAACTTTTAGAGCTATATAAGTTATTATTCCTATTATTAAGCTATTGTAATTTAAGATTATAAATATCTTAAAGAAGCTCTAAACTAATTAATTAAAGGAGCTAGATTTAGATTAATTATAGATTATAATATTTATATACTTTTAATTTAAATCTAAATAGAAAATAATCTACTAAATAGATAATAGAGTTATAATAGATATAGTCTAGCTTCTTATAAAGAATATCTTCTATTAAGAGTAAAATAAGCTAAGGACTTTTAAAACACCTAGATTAAATACTCTACTTATTATTATAAAGGGTATTTATATAAGTAAATAGATATTATAAGTTAATATAATATATAAGCTAAAGGGAAAGAAGGTTCTCCTTATAAATAATAAACTATTAAATAGATTTATATTTATAGATAATCCTTATTAGAAAGATAAGAAGTAGAAGGAAGTATAGTACCTTTTATAAAAGAATATCCCTTTTAATAATTATATTATTTCTTAGTTTTCTTTTAAGGAGGAAGGATTTTAGGTTAGAAAAGTAAGATTAGTAGAGATTCTTAATAATAATAATTTCCTATAATTAAAGGAAAAAGAGATCCTTATTTAGATCCTATAAAATAAAGAAGCTTATATAGCTTAGGATTTTAACGAATATAATTCCATTAACTTTATAATTATATCTCCTTATAAGATTAAGATAATATCTTATAAAGCCTATTAGAGTAAATTAGTTCTAATACTAGTTATTATTATATTTAAAGTAATTAATTTTATTAAGAATAAGCTTAATAGAGATATTTTAAAGGAATATTATAATATATATAGGAACCCTAAGTTTCTAATAGTAAAGAAGGATAATAATCTCTACTTTATTAACTTAATAATAAAATATACTAAGATTATTATCTAAGATATAAAACTTATATTAAACCTTAATAAATTTAATATTAATTATAAGACCACGATATATATATAGAGGAGGTAATAGGGTAAGTAAGTAATATAATAGCCCCTATTTAGCAGTTCATATATTGTAGAGATATAGGTTAGTAGTAGCTAAAGGTAGGGGTCTGATGATATAGGAATTAATCTCTGCTCCTCTAACTTTACTACTTAAAATATACTTCTATACTAGTTTAGGGATCACCTGACCTATTATAACCCTACTAGAGGATCACTATAGGGTCACGATATCTCTATCTTATAACACTTATAGGATAAAAGTAAGACCTTTACCCTAAGATTTAATAATCTAATTAGATATTATAAAAGAATCTAAGTACTAAGGGAACTATAAGAGGTATTAATTAAAGAGATCTATAAAGGAAAGATAAGTAGATATTAAGGAATCTAAAGAATATTTAAATAAATCTAATAATCTTATAATTACCTTAGGCTTAAATAAGATATTATTAAACTTATTAATAATTATAATCTCTATAAGAAAAGTAAGATAAGTTAATATAAACTATATAAAGAACTAAAACCTATATTAATACTAATTAAACCTTAGGAATTAATAATAATAGATTTTATTATAAAGCTTTTATTATCTAAAGACCTTATAATAGGCTATAAGAATAATAATATCCTAGTTATTATTAATAAACTTATAAAGTTTATATATTTTATTAGGTATTAAGAAGCTATAAATATAAAAACCTTAGTAGCTATATTCCTATAATATATTATAATAAACTAAGGATTACCTAAGGAAATTATTATTAATAGAAGAATAACCTTTACCTTAAAGTTTTAATAAGATCTAATAGTATAACTAGGTATTAATTATAAACTTATAATAATCTATTACCTATAAATAAATAGATAAATAAAATAATTAAACTAAATCTTAGAATAATACTTATATTATTATATTAACTATTAGTAGAATAACTAAGTAGAACTATTATTAATAATATAACTAAGCTATAATAGTATATTAGCTAAATCTACTAAGATTATATTATATTATATTAATATAAGCTATAAAGTTAAGCTTAGATATAAAGTATTACTAAGACTATTTAATAGTAAAGCTATATAAAAGTTAAATAAAATTAAGAAACTTTATAAGGAAATATAATAAGAATTATAATTTATTTAATAAAGATAAGTAAAATACTATAATTAGAAAATATTAAAGGGATTAATCTTCTAAGAGGGAGAGATAATCTATTTATTATAAAAAAATATTATAATATAATAACTAAGTAATAAATTAGACTTTAAAAAACTAGGATTATTTAAAATCCTAGAGAAAATCTTAGATATTAATTAAAGATTATTACTTATACTAATAATAGGAAATCTACTTAATATTCTATATTTTATTATTTATAAAAACACTAGAAAATATAAAAGAAATATAAGATATTATTATTATAGTACTTATTAAAGGGGAATATATAATAGAAATAACCTTAGAAGAATATAAATATAAAGGATAAATATAATATAAGATTAAATAGAAAAACTACTTAGACTTAGAAAATATATTAGAATCTATTAAATATCTCTAGAATACTTATTAGAAGCTATAATAATACTAGAAATAATAGTAGATGAACCTCTAAAAAGGTCAAGTATTAATTAATCTATAATACTAAAACCCCCTAAGAGCTAAATATTACCCACTGCCTGCTGCTCCTTAATAACCCTATCCTCCGAAGCTAGCCCTATTATCCCATAAGAAAACAACTCGGAACCACAAGCGCCCACTAAGGCACACTAGCGATGCAACTAGGTCAGATGGTTAATAGCCTCCTAAAGAGCTCCTTCCGCCTGCTCAATAGAAGCATCCAGCTCAAGGGGCTATTCGTGGTTATATACCACTAAAAAAGGGATTAGTCACTAAAGGAGGATAGGTAGAAGGGAAAAAAAACCATAAACAGTATAGTACAATGAAGGAACTATTACACTAGTAACCCCAATATATGCATTTAGTATAATAGG
>LDEE01000043.1:24240-51495 GCA_001021365.1 Stachybotrys chartarum
GCTAGAACTCGAACTATAATATCTCCTTCTAAAATAAGGAACTATTTTTCCTAAGGGGGCTAATTCTACTATTAAAATATTTCTATTATAAGATAAGACTATTTATTAACCTTATTAAGCAGGGCTAGTACACCTATCTTAATATAATCTAGATTATAAATTTAAAGCTATCTTTTTAATAAGAAAAATCAATTAAAGGTTATAAGCTATATAATTAGATAACCAGGGATCTAATTATCTATTACTAAGGCCTTCTAATAATCCTAATATTAAAAGGTTCAAATTGACTGCCTATAGCATCTATAGGCCTAATATCTGGTCTATAGGTGCTATCAGCATCTTGCTCACGGCGGCTCCTAGATATCTATAACTGCATTAGATATCTAGCTTCCTTATTGGCCCGGCTGCTGCCGCCGCTGCTGCTGTGGCCGCCGCGGCGGCGTTATCGTGGCCCTTTGACAGTCAATTGGGGTGCCATGTCTATGATGTAAGAAGTGGCTGAATCAGATACATAGAAAATTAGCTATGGCGGCTTCTTAGGGTCCCTAATGTAGCGACGTTATTATGGGGCGGCTACATCTTTGGGTCCTTCGCGCATTCAAGATAGCCCGCAACGTCTGAAGCCAATTAATTTCTTCACAGGCGATCCGGAGCTCGACGTAGCAGTGCCAACGCAGGCTGGAAACAATAGCACGCTTCGTACGAAGAGCTGATCTAAGCAAGGATTCACTACTCTATATTGAATTGCTTATTACAGAGCTCAATAATGTTGGACAATGCAGTCAAAGGCTGAGTGGTCTTCAAGGGCATGATTGCTTAAATGCGGTCCACAGACCTCCATCAACAGCATCGCTAGTCAACGCGTGACAAGGGACAGGCTCTTCGCTGGCTTGGATTAAAAGAGATAGATCTCGATGTGTCTTATCTAAGTAATATTACTTAAGGTAGTCCCGTATAGCAATACTTCAAGTGGCATCGTAGGGATTTGAAGCCGTCTTATTACGTCGAGAGTTACATGCTGACAGTATTGTCTCAGGCAGAGTCGGTAATGTTGCAAGAAGAATATAAAACCTATGTGCAGGCTGCTTCAACTTTGATTCATTGTGCATTGTCTCAAACTTCCCATTTAACCCCCTTTTTATATACAACTTACCCGCGATGTTAAGTACTGGCTCCGGCGCCAGCAGGGGTCGGTTGCTACGAAAGTGAGACCCTCTTCGGCGTCGTGGGGGAAGCGTTGAAGCTCTCTAATGGCACAGGATTGCTGCAACGGAGAACACCTCATGTGGAGGAATGGCCTACCACTGTGTAACGACTGGCAAGAAACTGCCGATGGAGGGGAAGCAGGTCCAGCCAAGGAGGCCAACACTATGGGCAGGACAACACGCCACGGAAACCAGTGATACGATGCCGCCAGTCACGAGACCGAAGTGAATGGTCACTATTCTGGGCCCCGATGCATTAAGTGGGGCACTGCGTCAGCGAAGACGTCATTGCTCTTATGGTCACACTCTAATATTTAGTGGCTATGCAACTTCCATGTCTACATTTCCTACAGTCCAAGATATACTACTCAACCACAAGCAGAGTCACGCCCAGCTGCCTTCCACACTAACGTCAAGATTGCTGCTGTAGAGAAAGCGTGGTCTAAGGGAAGCGATGGACAGCAACTCGAAAGATCTCCTACCTCCGTCTTACGAAGAGTCTTCTGCAGGACCTTTGGTCGACGTATTAACCCCAACAGTGCTAGTTTTAAATGGCACCTCTATTGCGCCTGAGAATGACGTCGCTTGTCCGCTCTTCCAGATCGCATGGGACATCACCTCCATTCCACAGAAGGGTACTAGTGTGGCTTTTGAGAGCTTAGAATACGATACGCCCGAAAAGGCTAAGGCTTCACCTATTGAGTCTCGGACGCGCCGTCTCTTCTATCTCGCACACCCCGCAGGAGCGAAATTTAGAGAAGATGTTCCTGCGTACTACATCACGGCGGCCTCATCCGATGACCTTGGCAACATCAGCCTCGAACCCATCAAATCGCGAGTAAAGAAGACCGAATTTACTGCACTACTGAGCTCCGGAAGAACTGCTTCGGACGATCCGTTGTTCGAGGGGAATCCTTGTCTGTTGTTCACGATAAAGACAAAATGGGTCGGAGGCGCCTACGAGTGGATTGACACAGAGGGAAGACAAGTTGCACACGAGGGTCGGAAGGGCTCTCAGCATAAACTAACCATTACCGTACCGTTAGAGAGTAAACTGAGGGATGCTCTCGTCGCTACATGGTGTTTGCGACTCTGGCACGACACGGCTGAAAGTAGGGAGGCCAAGCGAGATGGTAAGTCTCAGAACGCAGTGTTCTGAGGTGCAAGCCTACAATTTCATTCCTTCGCAAGTTCATTCATCGCAGCTAAATCTTCACTAGCCTTAGAAAGATTGACGCCCGCAGAGTCTGTGCAAGGAGTTGACACGAAATGGGCAAAGAAGGCAGGAGCAATTGGAGCACTCGGGTCTCTCGGTGGCGCCTGATTATTCTTCACAGATTTCGTGGCCTAGCGGACGGTGTCGGCATATGAACACTTCTAGCATCGTCAAATTCATGAGGGACTGAGCACGTTTACCAAGGGTGATTTTGCAACGTAGTGGATATGAGTGATGCCTATGACGAGCAGTGAGCCGTTTTGCATTGTGCAACCGCAGCGCATATCTCCAAGAAGAGTGGTATACCCTAACATGGCGAGGAACTGTCCCTTGAATCCGACTAAGGGGCCTTAAAAGGTAACGCGGGAACCTTTTAGCATTTATCATGCTCTCGTGCCTCGCGACTTACATGGTCAAAGGCTTTGAGAAGCCAGCATGTTTTTTTCCTCGATACGGCATGTCAGACAGACAATGTAATTTTAGGTATGATCTGAATGGGTTGCATCAAACGCACTCCTGCCAGACTTAAGCTATGACAGGAAATCACCGATTCCCGTGTATCGGATCAGTGGTGACGTCTATACTAGTTTACCCCAGAATCATCTAGCTCAGTTTGTCGAGAGGGAAGTACAAGGTGATAACTCCACATACAGAAAAGACATTATTTTAGGGTTTATAGTGAATGCCATCATCCACTGTTCAACGAAACGCATGGTACAACCACAATCCGTGCTTACGTGGACGACGTTCCAATGCACGTATACAACACGCTCGATGCAACCGGTATTTCAACCAGTGGAGGTCTTCTGGCCACCAAATACAAGGATCAGCCTGTGCAGATTGCCGACATCTCAGTCTGTCAGCTGTCTAATAGACCAGTTTCCCTGGTGCATAGAATCGTCACGGTGGTGCATCAGGAGTCTAGATATTTGAACGAGAAGCAAGTGTGATCTAGTCCTATGGCAGACGCATCCGGTCAATATTCGAATGTAGTGCCCAGAGAATGATGAAATTGCTTACGATATGCAGCCGTGACATTCCGCCGCCCGATTGTTCCTTTGCGTGACCGCTTCAGTTCCGATAACTTTGCCAATACATGGGCGGGGTCATTCTTCTACTCTGTCGTCATGAAGAAACCCCGAACGCGAGCAACGGCGGTCAACGCAATTCTCAGAATGATCCCCGAGGTCAAGGCGGCTTGGATGGTGTCGCCGATGACAAAATGTTGCTGGGAGCAACTCGCACAAACCAGGCCCAGCTTGTTCTCTCGGGGTAGTTGTTACGATAATAAACAGGAACAATGTAAGCATTCATCATGTCGACACAGAAGGCAAGTTAGCTTTGCATGTAGATTGAGAGTCAATGTGGCCTTTAAGAGGCACCAGTTAACTTGATGTTCCTTTTCTCAAATCCATCCTGTCACTGAAACGCCAAGATTATCACCAAACCATTTCTGTCTTAATGGGCTGAATATGGAGGGGCGCGTTGTACGCGATACCAAGAAGAAGCAGATGTCTGAGATTACGACGACGGAGATTTTGAACGATGCAGAAGCATATTATAATGAACGGCTATACTACGATGTGAAGCAATTGACGGCTAATATAACGGATAGTCTGGGCAATAGTATTCCAATTTCACCTCATCAACGTTGAAATCAACACATTACTTTTCGATAATNTGTGAAGCAATTGACGGCTAATATAACGGATAGTCTGGGCAATAGTATTCCAATTTCACCTCATCAACGTTGAAATCAACACATTACTTTTCGATAATCCCAGTATCATGCTGTTTCTATATCAGCCAACCATCATGAATTTCTAGTGCTGCTGCCATTTCTCCTACCACTCGAACAAAACTTACATGTCCACGAAAGATTTCCGCTTTCTATGCTATGACAAATTCCTTCGGTATACCGCTGTCAAGACCAAAACTCTCCAAACTTACAAGCGAAGCCATGATATGGCAAGTCGGGTGAGCCGAAAACCTTGGAAACAGATTCAGCGAGCAGGGGTGCTCTCGAGCGAACACTAGAATGCAAGATACTTTAAGTGATAAATGCTTTTAATGACCGTGAATTAAGATAATTCGGCGAAATCTCCATTCAGAGTGAAAGATAAAACCGACCATGGCTACATTGAAGATTACGTACAGTCCGGCTCCGAGTTGTTACGTAAGCCTCAAAGGATGGTTAAACGGGCTTCTGTGTAAGCTTGTGCCCTAAATGAGTAATGAAATAACATGAATTAAGATCGACCATAGGTTGTATCAGTTCATCTACTCCTATTTTGATGAAAAGTTTGATTCCACGATAGCCGCGCCCGGTAGAAATCATGGATTTGTTGCAGCATGTTCACGACATCAATGACTGCGAAGAGCAACACATTAAGCTTTTACCCGGGCAGAAGACTATTTATATAAGTGGTTTGCCTAAGTTGGTTGCAGAAAACTGCGGCACTGAGTCAAGATAACGTTGTCCAAGTCCTCGAGGATTGTATGAACTTGAGATGTGCCGCCCCATTACTCGAGGAGAACAATGGCGATCAATATCAAATCGCCCTCAACGTTCTCTATACCAGCAAGCTTCTCGGGTATATTGCCCAGCAGTCTTGGGGAAACATAATAATCGCGCATGGTACTATTTCCAAATCAGAGGTCGAACATGTGACCCGAATGTTTCGGAAGAAGTCGCACTGCCCCAGTATCATCTCCCAATAATGGCCCTTAGCCTCGGAAGTTTGATGGTGCGAACTCATTCAAGATCCGACACACACTTTCCTGACGAAAAATCCATCACAGAAGTCACACATTACAACGTTGTGATAGATGTGAGCAAGGACAGTATGCCGTTGCGGCTTGTCGCTCCGTGCAGCAACCTTCAAAGTCGGTTTCAGGGTATTGAAAAGGGCTTTTATGTGGAAGCCTTATCGATCTTCAATTTACTGATGGCAAGTGATGATGGGGGCTATGATTGATGCTGCGTGTTTCCTGCCATCTATTCATCGTCTGGCCGCTCGAAAGCCTAGTGAAGACGAGCCAAGCTTTTCCAAAGCATGCGATTTAATCCAGAAGACTCGAGTCAGCGTCGACCCTGTTGCACATGTTCCGAAGAAAGGAACGGTTCTCCGATATTCTCCAAGCAATAATAATTTAGTTAAATCCCGAAGCGACATGTGGCGCCTCGATGCCCAACACTCCCGAAAACACGCATGGTCTTAAGACAACCGGCTTTGGAGAAACACTTCAGAACGCGGATGGTGAAATAGGAAAAGAATCGGAAGGCATTCAGATAGGTTGCGGTGATAACGAAAAGTCTGATGGCGCTGACCAGGCCGTGAATGGCAGCAATATTGATGGAGATGAAAGCTCGGATATGAGGTTGATGCTAATAGCACGTCCAGCGGCAAGGTGCCATGGTCCAAGAGGGGCATATTTCAAACACCTAAGAAGCTATATAACCAGGCTCTGGAGATATTTACGATAGTCAATTTCATAGAAGGTTTTGGAATAGTCATATCAGACTATTGTAGAGCTGTGATTTTCTTAGTATAGGAGTAAATAAGAGAAATTCTTGTTGAGAATAAAATACGCCGTTAAGCAGAATGCTATGTCATCCTTTTTCGCTTAGATTCTGGGAAAGAAATGCCCGCGCCTATCTATGTATACCTTCAATCGTATGGGAGAGAGTAAATAATTGAGTACATGCACCGTCGATCCTTCATTTTCTTACAGATAGATGCGCCTAAATGGCCGGCATAAGTAGATGCTATCCCTGGCTCAACCGAGTTTTCTGACTCTATTTAGCATGACTTTGATGAATCTGACATCCGTCTCTTTGTAAGCTCGACCACGTAATGCGGATTTCTCGCGATCGAAGCAAATTCTTCAGCTTGTAGAGTGTCGACATTCCTTTCCCGGCAACTCTTTTGTTTAGCAGCTGGTCCGAAAAATCCTCGAATACACCGATGGCATTGCGCTGCGGGACATGGAAGCCTCAAATCACAGTATATCAAAGCATTAAGCCATCAGAGCAGCCGCTGCTGTCCCCACAGCTACCAAGTACGACATAGTCGGTGACGGCAGTGACGGTGGTCGGGCAGAAGCTCCATTAGCCGTTGCGGGGATCAACTCTGCAGTTGTAGTCGGGCTCGGCGGTCCGGGATTGGTCCGTGTTGCCGTCGAGGAAGCCGCAGGCGGACAGCTCTGTCTCGATCTGGCGCTCCAACAACCGCAGTTTATTATTGCGGTGGGCGGTAATCTCAAGCGAAGGGATTGCGTTAATGGCGGGTACGAGTACAGCATGGCTATGAGGCGCAGTTGCGAGAGTGAAGGCGAGGAGGCGGAGGAAGAGATCGTGTAAGTACATTGGCACTGCTATGGTCTAGGCCTTGAGAGTGTTGTGAGACAAAAGAAGAGAGTTTAGCAAGCATGCACAATCATGCACAACGGACAATGGATAATATGGAAGCCTTTCAAAGTAGAGATTCCTGGTCCGGTGGTTTGTGGAAGAAGAAGCGTAGAACTGCGGCTAAACTCCGAGACCCGCCATCTGAATGGGTTGCTTATCTCCCCCTGCCCATCTCGATAATGCCTGTTGTTCCTTCCTATCGGCCGAGAGCGGCGGTTCGCAACGTCCTGGCTCCAAGTATACGTCCTAGAGTCACCCAATTGCCGCTGATGAATATGCATGTTGGTGCTGTGCCTCGTTGAGGCTCTTTTCCAGACAGTGTCTGAAGCGGCTTGCCCCTGGCTTCTGACCCGGGCTTAGAGCCAATGGCAGGCAAGACTTAGGCGCTCATGTGTGGCATGTGCCAGACAGCATGGCAGTGATTGGCAGGGGGTGTGGATCTAAGCGGGGATGTGAGGCTGTAAGCGCGACAAATTTACAGAAGAAGCGAAGCGCCGTTAGACTTATTTTAAACCCTACTCCGCCTGGCGCCTGTTGGCTGATAGCGTGAACGGATGCTTGCCTAACTCAATAGTCTTTTATGTTTTGTGGGAAAGGCAGTAAGCTGCCATTGGCGATGGTGTCGACATGACCCGAGAGGACAAGACTTTGACTCGTTCCATATTTTTGCTTAAAAATTGTTGCTCAGCGACTCCGTATTTTTAATCTGTATACTTCGCCTTTTCGTAATTATCGCCATAATCCACCCATCATCGGTCATCGCGCGTCCATCCATTGGGAGCAAAACTAGCTTCCCTCCTCGGCCCCTATTTGCATCTGCCTTATTAGCCTATCCATCGATCCATCTGTCCATCAGTGACCCATAACTGGACTGGCATCAATCATTGACGACATCCGCTGCCCGCCTGCTGCAGCGCTCACATGCTACTTCTACTATGGCCTTGGACCTGTCTCCTCTACCTTGATCCCGTCCCCAGACAGTCATGCGTAGAAAGCTACTGCAGCTGCTCGCTACGCTCCTGTGCCTCCAGCTTATCCTCACCAGCCTCTGCCTCCTCTATTTCGACTACTTGCACATCGAGGATCTCTCCAGCATTCTTCGTCTCTCCCCCCAACACGAGTCAGCGGCCTCGTCGTCGGCCCAGCATGGCGTCGCCAGTCCTGTTCCCACAAGCTCGGCAGCTCTAGCGTCATCCTCTGAGGCTGTACAAGCTCCAACCGCAACCCTAAAGCCGACTGCAACGTCTCCGGCGGCCATGCCAGATGGTTCGTTTATCCTTTCCTACGATCTCCTTGCGCATACTTCCCCTGCTAACCCACCAGATCTCTAGGCGCCATACTGTCCGTCGCGCAAATCTCTCTCTACATCGCCGCCATCCTCGACCCTGCTGCGACCGAGCTCCCGCGCCTAGAATGCCCGACGCTTGATTCGAGTCGCTATACCCCTCTCTTGGAGGGCCAAGACGACACCTCCCAGCGCATCGACTACTACTTTGCTCTCGACTTGCGCAACTGCCTTGCCGTCCTCCCTCGCCTATTGGGGAGCATCATCGAAGCAATTCGTCTCCTCGGCCCGCACCGCTGCGCCCTCTCGGTTGTTGAAGGTCACTCTCCTGATGGCACAGCAGATGTCTTAGCTGCTCTGATTCCGCAGCTAGAAAGCATCGGCATCTCGTACTTTTTCAACTCCTCCGACATCGATCCGGCTGCTGGTAATCGTATCCAGAAGCTTGCTAAGCTGCGTAATCTTACCCTCCAGCCCCTCCTCGATCACCGCGATCGCGCCTCCAAGAATACTACTATCATCTTTATTAATGATGTCGCCGCTTGTACTGAAGATTTGCTCGAACTTGCGCTTCAGCGCCGCAACCTTGGTGCCGATATGACCTGCGCTATGGATTGGACCTACGTTGGTCCTGATCCCACCTTTTATGATGTCTGGGTGGCCCGTACCATTTATGGCGACTCCTTCTTCGACATCCCCCCTGATGGGAACTGGAACTCGGCCTGGAACCTATTCTGGAACGCTCCCGAGACGCAGGGCCGCTATCGTTCCCTCCTACCATTCCAGGTCTTTTCCTGTTGGAATGGCGCTGCTGCATTTGGTGCCACCCCTATTCTCAATGGCCTCCGCTTCCGCCATCCCCGAGGTGGTGAAAAGGGCGAGTGTGCGCAAGGGGAACCGCAGCTATTCTGCAAGGATTTGTGGTATCATGGCCACGGCAAGGTTGCCGTCATCCCGACGGTGAATCTCGAAAACTCGGACAAGGCGGGAGATAGGATCAAGCGGCTCAAAGGCTATACCTCTGCTCTAGCAAAGTCACAGGTGGATAACAGCAATAAAATCGACTGGATTCTCAATCCACCCGAGCAAGTCAAGTGCATGGGGACTTGGGATAGTCAGTTTTGGCGTCCGTGGAACGAGACCTTGGATGAAGAATAGAGGAATGGTTAAGTATATAAAATACTATGGCGTGCGGGATGAGAATGGGAAGCGGTCATTTTACTCCAATTTAGCTTAGAAATGCTATAACTATCATTGAATAAACGAGAAATCTCTCGCACACATCCTTTAAAAAGATAGTAGGGTAGAAGTCAAGTAAAATTAGCTATGTGTATAACATAGCCAAGTTAAACATAGGTTTATCATAATACCTACAATAGAACTTTTGAATGAGCGACTACATTAGACCCTCAGAGCGTGTCTCCTGTAAATTACCAGAGCTTAGACCGGAATACTGGCATCCTCCGACGAGGCCACCGGTGACGTTGGCCGTGTAGCCGCCAATCAAGGTAGATCGACCCGCTTGGAACCAATAGACGGTTTGAGTAAAGCCAATGTCAAACTTCCAGTGTTCCTCTGTCTCCGGAGATACCATTTCGATGGTGTAGCCGGTGAAGGTTGATTCTGGAAGCCTTACATTTGCGTCTGGAGGCGATGTCAAATGAATGGAACTGTCGTTTGTCTGTGTGATCGTTCCCCATGGCTCCTTATCGAAAGGCTGGAGACGTTGAGTTCGAAAAATGACGGTCTCTTCTTTTAGCAGAACCATGCTGTATTGAAAACCCTCAATCTTGGACTGGTGAGCCCATCCGATGTACCTGTAAGGTCCAACCACACCTCGCATCATGTCCCAGCTGGTGCTGGAGTCTCCCCAGGATAGGGACAGCCAGTTGCGCTCCCGGCCGCCAAATCCATCCAGGATAAAAGATGTACCCAAGATTGACAGGTTTGCCTGCACAGCTCCCACTGGGACGTTCTCTACCCAGTAGAGCAATGGTGCAAAGAGAGTATTTCCGTCTGGGTTGGGATACTCCAAGCCATTGGGGTACAAAGGTGGAGCGAGTGACTGCATCTTAATGGTGCCACTAACGGTGGGCGAGTTGATGGTGACCAGTGTATCCTGGTAGTCAGCGCTGTATTCAAACTTCCATTCCACGTCCGTGGTCGTGTTGTACCAGCGCCCGATGGTCTGTTCCGGGCAGCTTTCGATGCTGGACTCGTCGGTAAAGGCCATCTCCATGTACCGAGTACCGTTGGGCCACACGGCCGAAATGAAAAGCCGTTGTGCGCCAGGGACTCCGCCGATCGATCCCCTGCTGGAAGTGAATGCCAGGCCAGTCATTCCGTCTGCCGAGACAGCGTCATGGGACCAGTCTTCGATGGCCGAGGCATTGTAGACCGGGATCATAATGGAGTCGAAGTTCCGGAGAGGGTCGTCGATCATTTCAACATGTCCATTGACAATATCACCGTCCAAGGCCGGGTGGTTGACGCAAGTCGAGCTGTTCCTCTGATAAGCCACGACACCGCGACCAAGGAGCAGGGAAAGAGATAGGGTAGAAATTTGAGCCAATAACATGATGACGAAGTAGCAAGTTTGGTGGATGGGTTTGGTTGAATGTATGTGTTTGAAAGTGGAATATACTTCACTGGTGGGAGGCTTCCGGATATTTATAGGCGCCGTAATCCATACTCAGCATCTTCGTTCTTGAGCCTAATACGCCGGATTGGCTGTCCATTCGCTCCTCGTCTTAGACCTCGTAAGACCGCGCAATGGTACATGCGGAAATCGTGGAGTCCATATTGCAGTTCTCAGTATCTCCTTGCGAGATGATACTACAGGGCTGGTTCGCCTTTAAAGTCATGGTGTTGCTACTGGTGGTTGTATCCCTGCAAGCCGTCATTAGGATCATGGCATTATGCAGAGGGCTGAGTGAGAAATATGGAGAATACCTAAGCCGAAATAGGGGGATGGTTACGACGGCAATGCNAGTTTCATGCGTGATTTCTATAATAGGGATCATTGGAGAGAGGAGGCTTCCTGGCGACTCAAAAGTTACCACCTCATCAAACACAATTCTTCAATATGGTGTATAGAGGGCCTAGCAAGGCGTGCCAAACCTGCCGAAGGCGTCGTGTCAAGGTCCATCCATCTCTACCCCCATACCCAGACTCGGGATTAATCGCTGAACAGTGTGACGAAAAAGCACCTTGCTGTGGTGGTTGCACTAGATTGGGACTTGTTTGCGCTGGGTACAGCGACGTCTTCGAGAGAAGGCATCGAAGCGAGACAAGGAAAGTTTTCGAGCGCAATAATGGACACCTGCTTCCACGGCGTCGCTCACGCGGCAAGGAACTTGCCGAATACCCTTCCGCTATCGAATTACCTACGGCTTTGATGGTCTCAGTTGAAACCCCGACCAACAACACTACCTCGTATATGCGACAGTCCCTTGTTCTCTCTTCACCTCCTCTGGATTCCAAGTCGGCTGCGTTAGGCTTCTTCTTCTTAGCCTACGGCCCAGGCAGAGAGCATGATGCAACGTGCTCCTCATTCGAGCTTCTTCCGGCTTTATACGCCAAATGTCGTGCAGACTCTCCTTTGGCCTTTGCTACAGCTGCGCTTGCCCTCAGTATTCATGGGCTCTGGCACCGGCTGAACGGGAATGCTGTGTTGGCTAGCTACAATTACTTCGAGGCTGTGTCGCGAACCAAGGAAGCCATCGGGGATCCCATCCAGAGCAAGTCCAACGATCTGCTGATGACTACCTTGATCTTAGAAGCCTATGAAAGTGTCACCATTCATTATAAGAGCAGCTCAAAGGGATGCGAACATCTCTTGGGCTCCATAGCTCTAATTAAGCACCGAGGACAGATGAATTATCGAGATAATATATCCCGGCGCGTGTTCCTCGCGGCCCGCAGCAAAATCGCATATGACGCTCTGGTCAATTCTCGGAGGATCATGAATTCGTCTGCCTCTTTCCTTTGCGGTCGAGATGTCGGTTCGATGCCGGAAACCCCAGCAGTCGAGGTGGATAAACTGGCTATAAGGGCTTCCGAGTTGTCATATTCGGTAGCACGAGAGCGCCTGGGAGGAGTTACGCGTCATTCCTTTCTGCCCCAGACCATTGCCCTTGCGGCAGACTGTATAGGATGGATTCAAAGTCTTCCAGAGGATTTGAAATCGGTGAGGATTGACGGTGATGCAGTTGCTGAGACGATCAAACGGGCGGGCATGTTTGGCGCAGCATGTGACGCGTATGCCAGCCTCTCCATTGCAGCTCTACGAAACCGTCATCGCCTCATTGAGCTGCATGCCCACCAACTCGTCTATCAGTGTCAGTCAGACAGCGACTCATATCTGGCACGCATTATCAAGTCAAGGGTCCAATGCGTTGTGGACGAGATATGCGCGAGCGTTCCTTACCATGTTGGAGACATGACAGAACCTATTAACCCGATTCATGGGACCTACATCGACCTTTCGCACATAGAAATGCCGCCGCAGACAATTCTTACCGCACGACAATCAGCTGGATCAATGTCCCAACATCAACGACAGATTGTTTCCTCAGGTGGCATAGCAATATATCGTGTTCTGACCGCAGTCTTAAATCTAGCCCAGATCAAGGATGAACCACTTTGCATTACTTTAGAAAAAACCCAAAGAGACTGGATTTTAGCACAGGTCTCCAGGCTAGAACGACTATTAAGATTTGAAGCCTTTTTATATTAAAATAAACTTAACTACTATAACAATTATTAGATCCTAAAGTGTAAATAGTAAAATTATTATAATATTTTTGTCATGGATAAGGATCCTTGGATGCATTTAAGGGTTATCTACTATGCCACCTACGCAAAAGACTAGGATGTGAAGTCCCGAACTTCACACTGCATTCTCATACATAAGCTATTCAGGCAGAACAGGCAGGGTCACCAGCGTAGCAGCTGTGACATATTGTCCCGTACTGAAGCTTACCTTCAGATCCTTGCATGGCCGTGACACATCACCTAGCCATAAGGTGTCTATCCCGGGGATGCTGGTGCGTGCTTAATACTTGGGTGCGCCATTCTTAGTGCAGTCCTTAGAAACTCCTGTGTACATCGCAGTGGTATGATATCCACTTCGGCCCATGGTTAATCCTTGCGACCGAGTATGTCATCTTGTCATGGCCGTGACACTTTGTTTATACGGCGGCGAACCCCCGCCTCGTCGTTCCTACGAGGAACGAGTTGTTGTTTTATTCCCCCCTAGGGAACGACGGGCTGCCCCTTCAGTCCCTCGGGGTGGGTCCTTTCTTATCTAATCTTCATATGATCGTTCCCACTGGATTCCGCCTGGACTCCACAATTAGACCGCCCCACTTTCTATTCCAAGTCATGTAACCAATTGTAACCCCACTATATACACTTTTCGTCCATGACTTTAATAGGAAGCAGCCAGCAGCACACTCATATATCCTCACTTCAACCTCTCTGCTTCAGAACTGCACAGCCATCTACCCAGAATGTCAATACGCCGGTTCATCGCTTCGTCAAGCGAATACGAGCCCCCAATGACGACCGAATTTGAAGCAGACCTTGATGCCCGACACCAACTACTGAACTTGCTCGATAGCCCTTCGCCATTGCCTCTCAGCGATCTCCCCAAGCCGGCGGCAAGTCAGATCGAACTTGCTCGAATGCTGAGCGCCAAGTCGGTGGTCTCCACTACATCATCATTTGCGGCACAGCAAACCAAAGCCCATGACAAAGTCAGTCATAGAAGGACATTCCGCAAGATCGGGGCCGGGGCGTGTGGTGCCGTATTCGCGGCGGACGGGCAATCACTGGCATTAAAAATTGGCAAGACAGGCGCCAACGATGACGGCGCCGCGATTTGGACGGATTTCCAGATGCATCAGCGCATTCTCAAGGCCCTACGCGAGTCTCAGGCCGACATAGAGATCCCGACCTGCCATTTTTACATCAATCACGATGATCAGGAATGGTGGGACAAGCACCAGGATCTTGCTGCCATAGCGCAGGACACCTGCCACACTCCCGCTCGGGTCCTTGTTACTGAGCGAGTCTTGCCGCTGCCGGCCCCGGTCCGGTACGAATTAATCCAACGGTTTTGCAAAGAAAATCTGCGCACCAGCGCGGCAGCCGATGCTGCTAATAAGGACTGCTTAGTCCGTGTCTACCTAGGATCAATGAGAGGGCGTATTACGTCCTTCTTCTCCTTGCGCAACTTCAAATTGCACCTCAACCAGATGATCGACATGAAGATGGAATACGAGGCTCTTGCAGTCTCGATGGGCCAGGCTCTAGCCCTTATTCACTGGAGGGCTAAGACTGATGGCCGCGATGTCGAGTTCGCCCTTGGGAGCTCTTCCACCAAGTTTGGCGCAAGCTCAGGTCTGGGCAAGAGCCTCGAACCCACAACCAGCAAGCACCCAGCTGATTTCGATACCGAGAACTTCACCCGCCGTGAGATCCGTCTCTTTGTGTTGGACTTTAACCAGGTTCGCGACATTAGCATGGACGACGCAGGGGTCAAGTGTGCAGTCGAGGCGTTCTTCCTTAATGATCCATATTACCCCCTTCCCCGCGAGGGAATGAGGCTACAGCAAGAGCTATGGAATTCATTTGTCCGCAGCTATTTAAGCACAGCAGACACAGTCCTCAGTATGGATAAGGAGTACCGAGTCCTTCCACGCAAGTTTATTTCAGGTGTTATTGATTATACCCTTGAGAAGAAAAAGAAGAAGCTAGCACTATAGAGAATCGGAAACAGTATAGAGGAGATGTCGGGCGTCTTTAATAGATGGTGACTGTTATTTGCCGACGACTACCTATCGCAATTGAGGCTCCTTTTGCTCCGAAAGTCCACTTGCATTGCGTCCTGACCCTGTTCGCTTCGATGCCTTGCTCTGCCCTTGCTTTCGGTTCAGGTTCCGGCTCCAAAATCCTTGATTGCTCCAGACAGTACGATGAATTGCAACCAAGTTCGGTGAGGTAGCGAGATAGCGGAGCACGGCCAGACTTAGCAAAATCTCGGTCAACTCGCCGACACCAGATGGGATGTAGCAAGATGCAGCTTGTCATTTAACAGCACGTGTGCACGGATTCTCGGCCACTCTACATGTACTTAGCATGTGAGATCCGGCCTGAATGTTGTGACATCATTCCCAATCAAAAGAATAGACAAGCCGCCATTTGGCATGTGTTCCTAGCTTCTATTGCGCATTAATTCAAGTACAATGAGCCCGATAGCCCTCTTCCAGCATACCTCGGCATGTAGGCAGGCGAGGATGTCAGGTCTGTAACACACCAATCGTTCCCATCGCAAGTATAAATGGAAAGAGGGTCAAACCCACTTTCAAACCCACTTTCTCCACGAACTCGCGATCTTGTTTTGTATAAGCTGCCGTCGAAGTTGGATCTGTTGGAAAATTTTGGTTTGTTAATCCCTAGCTGCCGTGACCCTGTCCTTGTGCCGGTCAATCACTATTGACTTCACTACCTCATTAATGGTTGTGCTTGCCTTCTTTCTACTATTGGTAATCCAACCCACCGTACCAAGCCGAGAGGTAGCCAGAGTACACCATTAGGGTTTTGGTGATGTTGCTCAGTCTGGGCATCATTACACGCCAGCTTAGCAATGTTGGGAATGATCCAATGCAAACGAAAATGCGTATCAGCCAACCAACAAAGATGACTCAGCCCATGGGAAAGCATTGCCCGTCTCGATGGCCGGGGTCAAGGTTGAATATGGTCTATCTATTTTATTTCCTTTGATCGGCCCCGATGCCGCTGCTTGAAGCCGCCGGCGAAAGGGCGCATCCTTTCCCTTAGTCTGTTTGGGCTGGGCCTATCTTTATCAAGGAACCGTTTCTTTATCCCACAGTATTAAGTATATTGGTGCACGGCCGTCTATATCGTGCCATCCGTGTCTTTAAACAGCTAGCTACAAGTAATACTGAGGCTTAAAAAACTCCAACTTCTGAAGTTCAGCTAGCCACGGCGACGCGACATTCAGTTGTGGCGTTTTACCACTCGACGGATAAATTATAGTCCCTAATGTATGCAGGGAAATCCGTAAATATGCCGTCGCGGACCCAAGGTACCCGTTATTTGTTATCTATCGACCGGTCTAGACAGGCAACCTGACCTCCGGGGCTGAGTTGCCAAGAATCTTTGCATACAAGGAGCATCTACAATGGCACAGCATTGACTTCAATCAGGCGCACTTCTATTACAATCGAATGGCTCTAGATTTAGTCGGTGTTTGAAGGGAAAGGCTGAAGTACAAAGTTTCGTATAAGAAGGCGTCCCTTCCGCGATATATTCCTAGTAATCTGTCTTGTAAGCATCGAACACATAGTTGCATCAAACCTCCGCTGTTTCTCAGTCCCTAGTAGCAATTTTGACACCACTCGATCTTTGCAGCTAGACAAATAAAGACGAGATGTTGCTTCCTTCAGCTGGTCGTTTCGGCCTGACCATGATGTCCGCCATGTCTAGCGTCCTCTTTCTGAATAAACAGAATGTCGCAGCACAAGAAATCGAAGCCGTGACGGCAAACTTCATTGCGCTTCCAGTCAGCAGCATGCATGGTCTTATTCCTCAGCCTTGGGCTTGCTCAAGCATGACCAATCCAGGCACGCAATCCTTTCTCCAATACCATGCCAATTGGCATTGCACATATCCAGATCAGCCTCCACCTCCGCATGCGGAATTTGGCCGCCGGTTCTTTGGTTTCCACAAACAAATCGGTGTGGCCTACAACTCTTATCTTCGCTCTGTCAATGAGCCCCTTCCTCCAACCTTTGACCCATCCCCAGGGGCCATTATTTTCCCCGGACATGCCCTCCGCTTACAAAATACACCGTGCAATTTGTGCACATCTTTGCCCTCAAACTTCCGGGTTTTCCCTGCCGGCAATCTTCACGACATCCAGACTCTTCAGCAGCTTGGCCTGGAAATCAGGTTTTGGCACAACAGTCAGCATGTGAATATCGCTGGCCCTGGCAACGTTTGCGGAACACCAACCACTCCACATAGACGGGACATGGCGTGCTTTACCACGTCACCACGCGACCCTATCTTCTGGCAGTATCACAGCATCTTCAACGAAGTCCAGGAGGCGTGGCACTCGCTCCAGCCTGCAAACGTTGCCTTGGTCATAGACAGGTCTGGCAGCATGGCGTCAACTATCCCTTCTGAGGGTACCACTAGGCTCCAGGCCGCCAAGGATGCCGCGCAAATGTTTGCCGACATGGTTGATGTCACATCCGAGCATCGCCTCGGTTTGGTCAGCTTCTCCAACGCTGCCACCACCAACCTGGCACTGACATCGGCATCGAGCTTCTCAAGCGCACTGAACACCGCGCTGGGCTCTGTTACAGCGAACGGCCTTACGAGCATCGGCGCCGGTCTGAATGCAGCCCAGGCGATGGTCAATGGAGGATCACAGCCACGTAAAGGTATTGTCCTTCTTACCGACGGCCGCGAGAACGTCGCTCCCATGATCAATTCCGTCAACTTAGGCGATACGCACTTGTGTGCCGTTGGCTTTGGCAGCCCCAACAATCTCGACGGTGATAAGCTGCGGGACCTGGCCGAGCTTCAAGGTGGCATATGGACCAGCACGCAGGTTACCACAGAGCTGAAGAAGATCTTTGTTCAATGTTTCTCCAACATCTTTGATACACAACAGGCCTTGGACCCCGTCGACTCCTTGCCTGTTTCGTCCCTGGTTTCGGCACCAACCATCCATGGCTCCTTGGGCGACGACACCGCAGTCTTCGTCCTTGGCTGGGCTAATTCTACCGCCCAGCTCCTCTTGTCTATAACAACTCCGCTGGGATCCATTGTCAATCTCGATGCCCCGAATGTGCAAAGCAGAGTAGGCAGAACTTGGCACGTGGTTCGAATCAAGTTGCCCTATCAAGGAGAGCGAGACGGTGACTGGACGGCACGCGCCGTTCTCCAGCCGACACGTGGCTATGTCAACGGCTTTAGTTCGCTTGCAGTGGCCGACTGGACTGCAGGTACGCAGCTGGTCCGGAGCCAGCTTGCCACCCTTTGCGCCAACGGGTGTAGAAGCGTTCTCTTCTACCAAGACATGACCAACGACACCATCTTTTCTCATGATGGCGCCACAGGAATCTACCACGAAGCCGTTTTCAGTCAATCAAGTCGAGGCAATATTGGCAATACTACCGTTGCTAGCAGCCCTGCCGATTTCGCCACGCTACTGGGTAGAGGCGGCTGGGACCTCATTGTGTACAATGCCCCTCTACCTAGTACTGCACAGGTTTATGACCAGGCTTTGAGCCAGTTGCTCTGCGGCGGCCGCATCAAGTTCGTCATCAGCGACACCCGCAGCACTACTTCTGCCGACGCCATTCTCCGGTGCGCTGGGGTTACACGTGGAGCTTTCACGACGACCACTGAATTGGTGTATCTAACTCCAACAACGTCGGAGCTCATCCCGAGCCTCTTTCAGTTTAAGGAAGCGCCAGTGAGGGGCATTAGGTCGTATGCCTTGACAGGCGGCTCGGTGCACGCCAACTACGCAGGGGGTTTTCGGGGCGCGGCCTCCATTGGCGTCGGTGGTAGTGGAAGCGGAACCATTGCTTACTTCATCAGCGTGCTGGCCAAGTCCTCTGTCCGGCTCAAACCGTACCCTTATTTGTCGAATATAACCGTCGGCCAAGATTTTCATCCATCATTCTACATCCCTATTCCGTACCGGCCCGAGTGCGGCTTCAACCAAGTTGATGCCAATGTGACAATCACGCGTCCGCTTATGTCCCTCGCTGCTATCCGCGAAGAATTTGGTGATGGTCAAGATGAGGACGCTCCTTCAGTCAGGATCCCGACAGAAACCAACACATTTCCGCTTTACGACGACGGCACCAATGGGGATCGGGTGAGGGGTGATTATCATTTTGAAACAGCACTGAGCAACTTCACACAGTTTGATGGCGAGTACAAGCTACACGCTCGCATAAGGCTTTGTAATAGAAGGCCATGTGGGCGATTAAGCTGCATCGTGCGTGAGGCCGAACATGTACTCGACGTTCGCCCTCGGTAAAAGCTTCAAGCACAAGCAGAAAGCCAATCAATATTATGCAAAGTCGCGGTTGCAGAAGAATGATCTCTTTCCTAAGCTATTTTAATAATGATAGCATCTTAAAGATGCAAACTCTAAGTTTTAATACGGGCGCAGCCTTGCGGTTTCCCACGTGTACGAGTGCTCGGGCTCGCTTCTCAGCCCAGTCCTCCACCTGGCTGCGTAATTAAGAAGCCACAAATCTCGTGGGCGTCTGAGTCACAATTGATAGATACTTTTGCGGCTCTGAAAATTATACCACCCATCCCTTTTCTTTGTCGGCAATTAGGTGGGAGTTGCTGCCATAGGTAACATAGCCGTATTTCTTGACGAACTCGCCAATCAGCTGAGCGTCATCACTAGCGCTCGTCCCTCTCTTCATGACAACGCGGGCCAGATCACTACATTGGAGGCCCTGTTACGGATTGGGAGTCATGTCCAAAAGCTCTTGACCTGACGGTCGTCGAACCAGACGTCACGGATACCGACACCCTTTTCATTGAGTCCGCAATTTGTGGGCCGAATATTCTATGCTCAGATACGGAGGGTTTAATTAACATGCGAGCTCTAAACGAGCTCTCCCAGGAAGTTGGTAGGCTCGGTCACGCCAATAGGCAACAGCGATTGTGGCATTATCCGGGTGGTCTCTCGCTGGAACCAGCTGAAGCCAATAACTCGAAACTTCTTCATCAGTTCCGCCAACCATGACACCGCTATCAGCTGTCAGGCTTTTCCCAACATAGAATACATAGCCTGTCAAGCAGGGCGAACAAGTAGCGTGGCATTTGCGAACAAACTTCCCGGGAGCGCGTTTTGGGATCACAATGTGTCTTGTTTCCCGCGGTAAGGAGTGAAGAAATGCGCAGGAGTATGGTATAGCTAAAACCCGTCGTGCAGTCTACGTACATATACAGCAAAGATTGCGAATCCGCTGATCATGACCGGAGACCCCTAGATCTGTTAGCCATTTTGATTTGTCTCTTCGCAGTCAAGAAGGATCCGCATATTCGATTCAAGAGGCTATTATCCAGGTTTTTGGGCTTGGCTTTTCGCCGACTCCGGACAATGGGAGAACAGCTTCCAGTTCAAGGCGCCTCAGCACATCAACACCTTGGATGGAAATGAATAAGGGTAATCAAAATAACATGCGACTCTTCAAGTCTTTGGCTACGTGAAACAAAAGTAAGGGAAAGACAGACAGAGCATACCTCGGTTATTCGATGCAGTAGTAATGCACAGCACCAAGTCACTCCCAGTGAGGCATTTGACAACCGTCACTTTGCATTATATAGTGCCACTGGAAAAGAGAAGCTCATGGGTAAGATCAATACAACATTGTGCATCGCAGTAGTTTATTAAATTGTGGGAATTCTTATTGCTTCGCGGCTCAACAATAGCATGCGAACTGTGTGGTGGCTCAATCTTTTTCTCTCAATCATATACTACATGCCTTCGAGCCTTCAAAATATTTATGAATATAATTAGATGTATATTCCAAGAATTGCTGTATATACCACCATTCTCTCAACAAATCTTGACAAAGTCACCTCCTCTTTACGCCGATCATCCTAGGTAATTCTTCTGGTAGTACGGACTACACCAGGAAGCCTGAGAAGAGGTTGGTTCGAATCTGGATCAAACAAATCATTTTATGACTGGGAGAACATGAGATATATTCAGGGCTTGTGGAATCATCTTTTAGCATGTATGGCGTACCTTGTCCTTAGGCTCAAGAGTAACTTAACAGGATCGCATCTTTTGAAATCGTTCGTCACTATCAAAGACGCCCACATTCACACAAGACCTTGATCATCTGTTCATAAGAACTTTACATCCGCGAGAATGAGAATGAGAAAAAGCGGATTAGATAAGTGCATCTACTGGTATAAGTCCCGAACTTATGATCTAGATTCCCGGGTGATGGTGCAGCCATTGGATCGAGGAAATGTAGAACTTCACTCCAACAACGGTGTACAGTACTTTGGGAGCAGATAAGAGCCAATGTCCTATATTACCAGAACGATTCCACTCTGGTTCAAAGTGGGACCGAGTACCCACGAGTGGGTAAATATATATTTTTGCCGTGAAGACACCGATCACGAGATTCTCCCCGCATACTGACTAACTTATTATGGGAATCCTTGAGAGTGGAGATGCATGTGCAACAGCCTAGCATCAGTACAGGTAACCATATTAATCGGATCTGATTTGTGCGCCTAATCCAAAAACTCGGAAGATGAGATCGATGCTTGGTCGGTTTGGCTTTGATACGTGGACTTAAGCATATCGATAAATTTTACGAGCTGCATGCTCAAGTAGGCTTCGGAACCAGACGTTATCAAGCTCTTTATTTGTCAAGCGTCGTATTTTGCTGCTTTTATCCCTTTAGGCAACACGATTCTACGTCATGACCATGAGGAGAAACATATTGTTTGACGGCGGGCGTGTTTCTTTGTCCCTAGCAATGCCGGTAAAGCGGAGTGATGCTTAATATGGATAAATGTGTGATCCAGTAGCTCAAGGCATCTAGATAGCCACGCGAGCTTGGCATAATTGTACCTCATCCTAGCTGGATATCTGGAGGAGGCTCGAGTATTAGTGGAGGTGGCCACGAGAGTAGTTGAGGCGCGTATATAATAAGTGGAATAGAACGGAAGTCACCCCGACCGACATCATTTCCAAACCCAGCGAGGATTGCTTCAAATAACACCCAATGTCACGTTTAACCCTGATGAAAGTGTGGCTGGGGTTGGCGTGCGCCACCTTGGCCCTGGCACAATCACCTATCTGGGGACAATGTGGAGGGCAGGGATGGACAGGTCCAACTACATGTGTCTCCGGCTCAAACTGTGTCGCTCAGAATCAGTGGTACTGTAGGTTCCTTCTTGCCTTGAAAAGACATGTGAACATGGCGATAACACTGGCGTCGCAGCTCAATGTATTCCTGGAGGTAACAACCCTCCTCCAACCACGACCACTGGCCCGACCCCAACCACGACGGGAGGGACAGGGACTCCAGCACAGAGTGTGGAGGCCATCTACACGGTTGATCCAAGTTTGCCCGGTCGTACGATTTACAGACCAAGGAACATGAATGCTTTTGCCAGGATGCCTGTTGTGGTCTGGGGCAACGGCGCCTGCTCAGCCAACGGCCTGTCTCACGTCAACTTCAATCTTGAGATTGCCAGCTGGGGTGTTATTGTCATCTCTTCTGGCGAACCTAACCAAGGGGGAAGTACCTCAGTGGATATGATGAGGGGGAGCATTGATTGGATTAGTCAAAACGCAGGACGAGGAACCTATACCAACATCGATGCCAGCCGTATTGCTGCTGCCGGAATGTCCTGCGGCGGAACGGAAGCATTGGCTATGGGTATGAACTTTTGATGTTTTGCGGATGAGCTTTTGCTAATTTTCAACAGTACCTGATACTCGCGTCAGGGCATATGGCATCTTCAATTCTGGAAATCTTGACGCAGGAAGTACCAACAGAATAATCCCCCAGATTAACGTTCCCATTTTTTTCTTCCTTGGAGGCCCAAGTGACATCGCTTACGGAAATGTAAGATGAAATCCTCCACATCATACAAGACAACGCTGATTATCCCTCAGGGCATGCGAGATTACGGTGCCGTCCGATCGGGGATTCCAGCATGGGTGGGCAACCTCCCCGTTGGACACGGAGGAACCTATGGAGAGCCCAGGGGCGGCAGATTCGGTCGTGCTGCACAACTGTTCTTCCGCTGGGTTTTGCGCGGTGATACTTCAGCATCCTCATTCTTTACGGGCAACGGTGCGCAGACTGATGGATGGACTGTTCAATCCAAGAGTCTTAATAATGTCAATCCGGGCACACCTTGGTAGAGGGACAAAGGCCGGACTGTAACCAAGCAGGACTGAACACATCCCTATGATGATTGGTTAGGCTTGGGTTGAAAGAAGTTCTTTAGCCAATACTGCCTACCTTAATTCAATGAACTTGGTCTCTCCTTACTAACTCAAGGGTGAATCTTCGGACTTGATGTGGGAGGAATTTCGACAGGCCATGGAGACTACTACGCCTGAACTTTGATGTCATTCCAATAGACTGACCTGTTCATGGGTCATCAGTGATAAGTACTACTAAGGCTTTATGCCCTCTCCGAGACGCGATATTCTTTTCAGAATTGCTACGTGAGTAATCATTTCCTCTGTTTTTTTCCCAATCAGATGAAGATCACAAGGCCTGCTGCGGTTCGCTGGCTCAAGACCAGGCTAGTGTGCCGATACCCGAAGAAGGCAAAACAAACATGCTCAAACCTGCGCACCAATTCAATTCAAGTCCCAGCTAGAGTCGAATGGAAACTTTGATAAGCATCTGTCCAGGATTGAACGACCCTGCAAAGCTTGTCAATCCCATGTGTAGGAGGGAGGTTTCACCAGCATCAGATCTTGGAGCTAAAGCGCCATAGGACCCCCATGGTTGCGCATCTAGTATCTCAGGCATGTCACTGTTAAACATGTAAATACCTACCCAGCTTACCTTGTTTTATCCTCTTTCTTCTTCAAAATAAAGAGGCATTTGACACATATTGAGCTGACCTTTGGGATTATATTTACATTTCTTATACCATGCCTGTCTCTTGGCTTACACTCCCAGTGGAGCTACACTCATGGCGTGAAGCTCCTCCGTGCGAGCTCACGTTGGAGCAGTGTGCCTACCAGTCCCAGTACTGGCGGTGGTGGTATGAGGCCGATCACCGTTACGCTCTTCCAACCGTGGCACTGTTTCTCGTGGCAATCATACTGTTCACAGTCGGAAACGCCTTCATCATCTTTGCGCCGGCGCAATGGCAACAGAATCAGTTTCTGGTGAGATTGGTATCATGTAGTCGATTGCTCTCATATACCAGCTGGAGATTCGGGAAATGGAACACGCAGCCCCTGGGCGCGTACATACTTGCATCAGTGGGAGTCGTCTTCTCCTTCGGTCAGTCTGTTCATTGAACCCTTCAAACCTTTTAACCCTCCTGACATCTTTCAGCGATGCTGCTTGGTCCACGACCTTACTACTGGCCCAACACCCACCAACTGAACTTTGGAGGGTCTCCCCCCATTGCTACGCGAGCAGGATGAATGTCTCTGGCATGTCTCCCGTTTATCCTGTACGCATCCTCCTCACCACTTACGCAGAACTCAGCTGACGACGGGAAATCACAGGATTCTGAGTACTAAGGCGAATCCAATTTCAGCTCTGACCGGCTATTCACACGAAAAGTTGATTATATGGCATAACTGGCTAGCCTGGGCTATGTTTGCGTTGGCATTGGTGCATACATTCCCTTTCATCGTTTACAACATCTGGGCGGGCGACATCGTCATGCAATGGTCAATGGGAGGACTTTGGCCAACTGGGGTCATCGCCCTGATTGCACAGGCTTGGCTGACTTTCATGTCTATCCGCTGGGTGAGGTACGTTGTTCTGGACACGCAACCAAAATTTCAACTGCTAATGCAAGCGTTTCCCTAGGGACGCCTTCTACGAGTTCTTCAAAGCGATGCACTTCCTCGTTGCTCTTGTGTTTATTGTCTTTCTCTTCCTCCACTGTGACCATGTCCTTTCTTCCTGGGATTATTTTATCGCTGCTGGGGTTCTCTACACCCTTTCAGGGCTGTATTCGCAATGCAGAGTATTCGTGGAGCATGGGTTCAAGCATCGGGCAGAGCTCTTTCTCGTATCCAAGGAAACTGTCAAGATTGTTATCAAGATACGCTCACCCTGGAAGCCAGGCCAGCACATCTACGTCCGATTCCTTGCTCTCGGTATTCATTCTCTTACCTTCCATCCGTTCAAAATCTGCTCGCTGCCTAGTACTGACGGCAACAATGATATGGTTCTCTATGTCAAGTGACATAGCGCCCTGACTGGACGACTAATGAAGTTGGCTATATGTGGTGCCACGTCCTCGATTCCTGTCATGCTTGATGGGCCTTATGGAGGGCTACCTGCCCATTAGTATTATGGCTTCAGCATTGCTCTTGTTGTTGGTGGAGGCTCAGGTGTTGGGTTTGCGCTATCCCTTGCGTATCACTTCCTGGAAGCATCCAAGTCTCGCCAAGGAAGCCCACAAATGGTTCTAGTTTTATCAAGCACAGACGAGGGAGTTAAGCTGTGGTGCGTCCAAGCATTGGAGAAGATGCTCGAAGAATAAGGCTACTCTGGGGATGGAGCGTCGCTGAAATTGCGAATTTAGATACACTATACTGGTGGTGATGCTTCTAAGAGCGGCTATGATGATGAAGGGGAAGTTGGGAGCAGAGCTTAAAAGGAGTCTCAGAGCGGAAAGAATGGCCGTGAGATGTCGCAAGAGGTTCTGGAAATCACGCCCTTAACTTCGCGTCCAGATATATACGCCCTAGCAGCTAAGGTGATATCAATCCCTGGATCTTCTGTCGGGCTTGTAGTATATGGACCATCATCAATGGTCCATGATATGGGGCAGTTAGCTGCATTAGCACAGCGCAATATTCTAGCTGTCCATGTAGGAGCAAAGGAAGTTTGGTGTTATACTGAGAGCTTTTCATCATAGCCGCCTCTTTAGTTCTCCTGTATATCTATCTTTATGGGGCGCTTAGCACACAAATCTTACATGCTTCATATTAGGTCTTTACATTGGATGGACCTTTTATACGTATAATTTGGGTGCTGGTAAGGGCCCAGATAGTAGTAGTTATACTCTGCAGAAAGTTCTTGCCCCTGCTGACCAGATCAAACAGATGATTCCTTGCTTCTCAAGTGCCCTAAATGCAGGTAGTACAATCAGGATAGACATTTCATTGACTCTGCATATGCCCAGATCGACTCTTTGTATTATCTGTAGTACGAACTGCAGCCGAAAGCTTACTCACACTATTACAAGGCAAGGGCACTAAGATAATAAGTGTGATTTCATGCCATTGTTATGATGCGATGGGCCTACTAAACTATCAGGTTACCTCTAGCTATTCCCAGGTCTCTAGGAAGCAATATCCCTTCTATGCTCTTCCCTTAGTGCTTTAAATTCACTTTCACTGGTATGGATCATGATATGAATATGATGACCACCAGCGCCTCATATGACATGGGCATAGCCAGCATGACAATAGACATGGGGATGTCGACTGAAACATCCGATATGTCCTCCCACGATATATATAGCATGATAATGTCCATGGTAAATATAATCATAGTATTCTTTATATCGACTTATATACTACTCTATTCGCAGGCATGGAAACCATCCGGAACTGGAGTTTATACGGCAACTTATAATAGCTTAATAGAAAGAGAGTTAATTTATAATCTTTTTTTCTAGGATTTTAAATTACTTTTTCCTGATTAAATTTTAAAGATACTGTTTCAATTAACTCTTACCCTAGTTTATAGGTTTACTTATTCTCATTTAATAAGAGGTTTAATTAACTCTTATCTAAGTTAATTAAAGATTATAGAATAGAGGTTTTATTAGTATCCGTTTATTAGCTTCTTTTTATATAATTATAAGTAATATATTATATTTAATTATATTATTAATATATATAATAATAGTTTTATTTATTATCTATATTAAGAATATATTATTTTATAAAAGTAATAATAGGATATTCTTATTATTTATAAATAAAAGAATATCTTATATTATAAGACCTTATAATTATTATATCTATTTAATATAATTAAGCTACTTATTAACCTCTATTTTATTATCTAGGATTTATATATATACTAACTACTTTATCTCTAATAAGCGCTTATTATTAAGTCTAAGTATATTATATAACTTCTCTTCTTTATTTAATTGTTTTTTTTTATTTTATAAATTAACTTTATATTAACTATTTACTTATTAAAATATAAAGAATCTTTAATATAAAGTATTAGAATATTATAATATTTCTAGATATTAGCTATTTTTCTAATATAATATTCCCCTCTTTCTTCTAATTATTCTTCTATTTATATTCTTTCTTATAATATTTCTATAACCCTTTAAATATAATAAGGCGACC
>LDEE01000044.1:1493-94634 GCA_001021365.1 Stachybotrys chartarum
GGGTCTCTAGTGGGTAGGTCCTTGGGTAGGCTATAGCCCCTTGGGGATAAGGGGGACTTCCTATTTATCCCCTCCTATGCCCAGGAGCCTGTGCCCCTGCCTAGCCTGAGAGGGTTTTTATTATAGTGCTAATATAATTGGTTACCTTTATAATATTCTTATAGGTGTATATTAAGGTTCTGGAAGTATTCTGTGAGGATCTAGTATCTATAGTTGGGTAGTGGGTTAGTTAGTAGTATATTATATAGCTCTCTTAAGACCACTTTTTTAAGGAAGGGGGCTAGGGTATCTCCTTCTAGGCCACTATTAAGGGAAAGGCTTTGGAACTTGGCAAAAAATGTAGTGAAGTCCTAGTTCCTCTGCCTAATAGTATTAAGCTTCTAATAGGCTATTTAGGCTTTATTAGGATCCTTATAAGCCTTCTATAGTATCTCTAGTATCTTATAATAATCTAAGAGATAGTATATATTATAAGAGAAATAAGGTTATATAAGTTTATAGGCCTTATTATTTAGGCAGCTGTTCATATAGGCTATGCGGCTTATAGTGGTTAGGTAATAGTCTAGGTTGATGATTAGCTTCTCTATAATAGTATTGTAAAAGCAGTATAAGTCTGCATAGGTAGCCTTGAACTTATTAGGATCAGGGATTCATTCTGAAAGCTAGGTCAGGGCAGTAGATCAGGTAGTAAAAGGCAAAGGCACTTCCAGAGTCTTAGCTATTAGTGCCTTGGCCAAGGGGTCAGGGGTAGCCAAAGGTATTAGGGTTATTATAGTAGGGAGGATTAAGTTAATAGCTTAGTGAGCCTCTATCTAGGCTACTAATAGTTCCTTCTCCTTAGTATTAAGCCTCTTCTTAATCCATGATCTCTATGCTATAGCTATATTCTCATTTCTTTGGGCTACTAATACCTCCTCCTGGAGGGTCTCTACCCGGACTTATAGCTTAATTAGCTTCTAGTCAGTATCTGCTTGGTTGGCCGCTTAATCCTTCATCTAAGCATAGGCATTACTTAGGTAGCTGAACCACCTATCGGGTTCCTTAGCATACTATTATTCAAATTCGACCTGGTCTCCAGGGAGGGTTGGGGGAATAGGATGAGCAATCATAGCGTTTAGCGTCTAATAGGTAGGAGCTATGTAGTATCACGGTTCAGCTGGGCAGTGGGTGGACAGGGAACGCATCGGCGGACAGACTCTATTACTATGGTAGGCACTGATAACTAGTAGGCAGGCTCTATTGACAAGATATAGCTCAAGGAGCTACATTTAGGGGTTCTATTAGTTTCTGTGTTTTATTATATCTCATGTTAATTAGTAGGATCGGTCTATATAAAGATAAGTGGATCCTTGTAACCTCCTGTTAGTCTATAGAAAGGTAAGCGGATCCTTATAACCTCCTATTGGTCTGCAGAAAGATAAGTGGGTCCTTACAATCTCCTATCGGTCTGCAGAAAGATAAGTGGGTTCTTGCAATCTCCTGTTGGTCTGCAGAAAGATAAGTGGGTCCTTACAATCTCCTATCGGTCTGCAGAAAGATAAGTGGGTTCTTGCAATCTCCTGTTGGTCTGCAGAAAGATAAGTGGGTCTCCTGACCTCTCCGCGGTCCAAGCTGTGACACTGGCTGTCGGTTTGGTCACTCCCATTGGCTTTGTTATTTTTAAACAGAAGATTCCCTCCAAACCAGTACTGCTATTTCGGATCTTTTCCAACATCACAGCCATTTCGTGCCTCGCGAGTGACCCGCAACCTATCACAAGATTTGCAGCTCATTCCACAAGCATTGCAGGCCAATCATGTGTGGGAGATGATGCAGCCGCAAAAACATCTGCAGCTCCCCGCATCACAAATCTCACCTTCACATCCTGCGTCCCATTCACTGACAGTCACAGTTTCTAACGAAAGGACCATCGACATGTATAGCATCGTATCAAACAATAGTGCACGCTACGTGCATCAAGTCCCTGAGGACACTGTGCTCAATCTGCATCAACTTTGCCGAAAATGCACACGCTTCCGAGACGAATGCCGCTTGCTTTCCGACTTTCAGCAAGGCAAACCACTAATATATGGCACAGAAGAGATTTACCAATTTGGGTCCGGCGCTGACTTGAATTCTGGATATCTGGGAGGCTGCCACCTCTGCGCTCTACTGTGGCATCACGGTGGAGGCCATCTCATGGATCCGAATAAGCCGACGATCTCTATCAATGAAGTGGTCATTTGTTTGCGAGCTAGGGATAAATCCTATGAGAATCGTGAACCGGGCCTTTGGACTGTTCTCCAAGCCTGCTGGCAGAAATCCTTCCCACCATGCATGTATCGTTCCCAAGCCATCCCTGCTGTCATACAGAGGTTAACATAGAGTAGTGGAGAACTCGGGGGCATTGAAATGTGGATTTCTAGTATGCAGGAGGCTTGTGACAGTACCTACCTGCGTAAACTGTATATCTATCAATCATCTAGTGAGTAAAACCTGAGACCTAGAAGATGTCTCCTCACCGAGAAACGCCAGGTCCCAATGTCAATCAGGTATCGCTCAAGGACGCGCCCGAACCTCTCTCTTCGAAGCACGATATGAAGCTTTTTTACATCCAGAGCCGATACCGAGAATGTTCCAGCAACCATCGGAAATGTAGTCATTTCCCGCGACTAATTGCGCCAGCTCTGCAACTGCCCTCACGGTTGCTCGATGTACAAGGGGCAAAGATCAAACTCAAATGTGGCGTGAGAGACGGTGATCAGCTCGAATACACAACACTAAGTCACATTTGGGGACCGGATCCGAGCGTCTGCCCTCGGCTGACGCAGACGGCTCTGGACGACTTCGAAGCTGAGATCCCAGAAACTTCCCTTCCCACTAAGTACTTGGAGGCGATCCGGATCACGAAGGCTCTGGGTTTCCAATACATCTGGATAGACTCGGTCTGTATCATCCAGGACTCGGCAGAAGACTGGAAAAGGGAAGCGAAAAAGATGTCAGCTGTTTACGGTAGATCGAGTTGCAACATCTCGTATGTCTATCCATCATCGCATGCATCCACCAAGCAGCATCTCCGTGATCTTAGGATTAGCCTACCTTGCCGACTATTCCAGAGTTCCACGCCGCTTGAATCAGATACCACACCCTCGCTTGTCGTGCAAACCACTGATCGCCCTTTGGTGAGGCATTGGTCAGCTAATTCCTTCAAAGTGAGCTGGCCATTACTTTCCCGAGCTTGGGTATTCCAAGAGCGCCTTTTATGCCCGCGCAATATTTACTACGGCTCGGACATTCTCTACTGGGAATGCTCCGAAGGAGTTGAAGACGACTTCTACAGCCCTGTCATTCTGAGTGAAGGCAGTAAGGCTGAGTTTCACTCGGTCTTTGACCTCCAGGACAAACCTACTTCTCACTCGATAAAAGCTCCCATCGAGCAGTGGTTCTCGATGATTCAGTCGTATCGGCTGAACAGTCTAACGTTTGAGACTGATCGGATCATGGCGTTTGCGGGTATTGCTCGAGCAATCCAGCTACAGACCAAGTATATTTATCTGGCTGGCATTTGGAGAGAATTCGCAGAGTTGGGCCTTCTTTGGCACATTGAACCTCCTTGGGGTAGAACAACTCCTCTCTTCCAGGACTTTTGCGCACGCAAGAAGCAAATGCAAATCCAAGCCCCGAGCTGGTCCTGGTTCTCAGTGCCTACAATACCGGATGCGAAGAGCGCGCAGGTTGACGCAGTAGGCTTTCGTATCTGCTCAATCCTGCGCGCCCAAGCGCCATTCGCCTTGTACAAGGCAAAAATTGTCTCGTTCAACCATCCCGGCCTTGCATCGGACCCCGAGTCTCTACTTTACGACTTCCAAGGTCTGTCTATCACCCTTCGAGCACCAAAGATTCCGTGCACGATGCTCTGGGACGAGGGCGTTCTTCGAGTTCTTCCTCGAGGGCACTACATGTTGGGTGACGCGGGCTGGCAAGATCCCCGGGAGGCCATGGATTATTGCCATGACGACTGCGAATCGACTCCAAACTCAGAGCCTCCTGCACATACTTTCATGGTTCTCACCATATTTTGTGCATCGGCCATGCATCGTGGGAAGGAAATCGAGTATGATAAGGAAGCCTCGAGACAGTTGAGAGCATGCCCTACTTGGCAATATGCAGGATTGGCCATAGTTCCAGCTGCTGAGAAAGGATGCTGGCGACAAGTTGGCGTGTTCAAATTCTCAACCAAACCAAGAGACGGAGTCAGAGAGGTGGAGACCCCCTTCAATTGGGAACATGAAGAAGAGGATATTATTTTAGTGTGATTTTATGCGTATCCAAACTTTGGGACATTTTGCTCTTGCCCCACATTCTAGTCAAGTCAGCAGGGTTCTGACTCGCGTTGTTAAGTCCAATGACGGCGCTGCTTGGGTTTGTTCAGTGGCCAATGGCCGTGGTTGGAATTTAGTTGAAGGGGAAGACGTAATCTTTCACGTCGCTCACTTTACTTCTGCTTCTTCTGATCAATTTATGCTTCTTTGATCCTCTTCTTTGGTTCATAATATTTTCTTTTCAACACAATCCTCCGTGCATATATTGACTGGTCAAACTTACGCACCAGCCCACGCAAGCTAGGTTGCTCTAATCTCTTATCTGATTTTGGAAACGTCATATGAACCACGAGTTCGAGACAGAATCAGTGGTTGAAAAAGGGAGGACGAATATCGTGATGATAGTCAGAACCGTCATAATTGCCATCTTTTTGTTTTGATTCAGGTTGAGCGGAATAGAGTTGCGGTGCCGGCACAAGTTCGAGATTAGCAGAGCAACAGATAAGGACAGAAGCGACAGCGAGGTGCAAAACAAGAGATGCGTTCATAATGACGATAGATGATAACCAAAAATAAAGGTGAACCCGGACATAAGGACCGACTTGCCGCGCTTATAGACTTAGACTTCACACTCACATCATGTGATGGTGTCATCAGCCGGAAGCTCAAGTAATTTCGCTATCAAGTAGGGTTTAGTCATAAATCATAGGTATCAAGCCCTAGCGAGAACCGTGTCATCTTTGCTCTACCATACGCCTTATACGAAGAGTTGAAGCATGCCAATGCTTGCGAAGAACACAAGGGTTCCAACAAATCTTCCGCAAAGTTGAGCATCCCAGACAAGGTAGGTGATGTCAGAACGAGCACGCAAGAGCAAGCATATTCAACCCGTTGAATCCCCAGCCAACCACACTGCCCGTGTCAACGCCGCCTTCTTTTCAAACCCTCTCTAACAACAGCAAACTCTGTTAAAGTGTTTCACTGGGTTGTTTTTTCCGCTCGCATGTGGACTATGCTACTATAAAATTTTAGTAATAGAAATTTATTACTTGTAGAACTAACATTGCCAACACAGCCTCTTAGGCCCACGTAGCCGAAACTGAGAACACTCTCTTCTTCGTACAGGTAGTTACCTCTTAGCACACAGGAGATACTCCTGAAGCTTTCCGGCCATTTCCTCTCTATCTAACGGGTCCTTAAACTTCAGTGTCTCGCCGCATTGTTCAAAGACGCTCATAGGGTCAGCACCACCGATCTCTACGAGGGTTTGGCACATTGCCAGATCGCCGTAGCGTGTTGCCATACGCAGAGGCTCATGCCAATCACTGGACTTGTCAGTGAAGCCACACCTAACGTCTGCATGTGCGACCTCAAGTAAGAACTTGACTACTTCATGGTTGTTCTGCTGAAAAACAAGCATCTGAAGGGGCGTGTCACCGTCGTTATTTCTGTGGTTAACACCCTCCGGAAATCGTGATACTAGAAGCCTGAACATCTCCACATCACCGTAGCGAGTGGCCTTGTGGAACACGTTGTTGCCCACGATATCCACATAATGGAGGTGAGCGTCGATCCCGTCTTGCTCGAGGAGAAACGCAACTGTATCACCATGACCGTTCCACGCCGCATCACCGACCGATTGGTGATATACAGCAGTCTTCGATCTCCCTTCGTCGCGATGAGGGCTTCGAAGAATCTCAGCCTTCAGCTCGGGATCCAAAGCTGCCGCTGTAAATAGTCTCCTCAGCATTGGGATACAACCGTAGCTTGCAGCAAGACAAAGCATGTGATTGCCCCATTCTTGTTGCACCATGATACCAAAAGCGCCCGCCATATGATTGAAAATTGCTTCGAACCGCTTTTCAGACTCTTTGGTCATCTCTTGATGTGCTTGGGCCCAGTATCGCATGACCTTACCAAATAGATCCATGCAGGACTTGAGGTCTTCGTCCGGACTGTAGCTAATCAAGAGGGGTAGGCGATGCAACTCGCCGAGCCGGATAAGATCATCGACAGCATTTTTCTTTTGCTCCAGTACAGATTCTGCGTCGCTTTGCTGGACTAGCATACCCAAGAGCTCCAAAGCCAGGGTTTCCGATCCGAATACAAAGACGATCGAAAGAGTCTCCAATGATCCGGGGCGGCTTTGCGACTCATCGGGCTTCAAAGTGCAATCAGGACGATAATATTGATCCCACCAATTCTGGGACTTCCTCGTACCCGCTGTCGTGAGGGCAAGAATGTCCGACAGTGCCAGTCCATGTTCTTCCTTGGCTCTACGCAGGTGATGTAACCAGTAGCAAGATGCGTAGGTAAAGAAACCCCCGAAGCCTCGATCACTTGGATCAAAGGTTTGTTCCTCGGTTTTATGCAATGAGACGTGATCTTCACATGGTGCATCGCCTGCCTTATCTTCTTCCTCGTCGTCGAATACATCCATTCCGGGCATGTCGTCGAAAGTTTGCGCCTGGTCTTGTTCTTCTGTAAATAGCTCCTTGTCTTCGAGATCGGTCATTAGACAATACCGCACACACGCTCGAACAAGCATGCCATGCAGCTCAGATCGACGCTGAAAAATGACTTCGTCTGAAGCTATATCAGAGTCTCGAAGCTGTGCCCATTGCATAGGAGATGTTTGAAGGACCATTTGCCTAATCGACTGGTGCGCGAGTCGAATTTGGTATTTATCCTTCGCTTCAAAGTCAATGTTGGAGATGAAAGGACTTATGAAACCCAAAAACTTCTTCGTTGAAACAAACTTCTTCAAGCTCTGCACTGTGGTCGCCTTTGCTCCACTACCTCTCTGCGCAACGGCCCAGCCCAGCTCCGTTATACTCAAAGGTCTCTCTGCAACGGCCAAAATTTCGAGGGCGTCGGTCAGAGTTTTCTTATTAGGCTGAAGATTTTGGGTCACCTGTGAAAATAGTTTGGCATACAGATCCGATAGTTCGGACTTGGGAAGGTCGTCCCGTAGATATACTTCGAAATCACCTGGTGCGTCGGTTGGATATGACTGAAGCAGATCAACCGCCATTTGGATCCATATAGCACTGCCTTTAGCCAGCTCAGAGAGCCTGCTGATGACGAAGTCCCTAGTCTCATCCTCCTCGAAGGATAACTGCTTTTTGACCAGGTGGGAAACAATCGTGCTGTCGCGGCTCGAATCCGCACGGATTCGAATTTCTGATGATCCTACGAGAAGATCTTGTATTTCCTTCCGATATCGAGATGATAAGCAAACCCGAATTTTTGGATTCGCCGCGGAGTGGTCCTTGAGGCTAGCTATAAGCCTGTTCCTGGCGGCGTTTTCGCATTCATCCAGACCATCAATGACTATGTATAACGGTCTGCCCAAGTCCTTCGCAGAGTCGAAGAAGAATTTAGTAAGCAGCTCCGGATCCTGAGTCGGACTGGGACGGCTTTTAGGGTGATTATCCAACCACCTGAAGAACTGCACCTTGAGACGGGGTTGCTGATGCATCAACTGTTGCAGTAAACTGGAAAAAATGTATAGATCGTTGCCGGTTTCGTCGTCTCGGCAGTAATGGTAGCATATCATTGGGTGTGGAATTTGGCTCTCGATCAACTGTTGAACGTGTTCGATGAGGAAGGACATGGAAACAGTTTTCCCACATCCCATGTCGCCGTAGATGACGAGTGGTTTTGTTATCGTGTTATTGTACCATGCGCGAAAGGTCGGTTCCTCAATCAACCATTGGCATGCGCCAGGTGCTGTTTTTCTAGTAAGTTCGAGATGAAATGTGTCACGCTGCGTGATCTTCTGAGAACCAAGATGCGTTTGTACTGTAAGGAGTTAGCCTGGGGCTTGGAGCATGACTGTTGAGGGTTATTTACTCATGGCATCGATGAAGTATTTCTCGATATTCTTCACAACTTCGCTTGTCGCGTTGCTGATATGTTGACGGAGCTGATCCGAATGATGCAAGAAGTCTTCTACAACCGGGGGGACTCGCTCATTTAGCTGCTCCGACATCATTGCCAAAGCAACCGATTTCTTGGTGAGTACTTGAAGTACTGCGTGATAGAAGAGTAGAAGATCTTTGTAGACCACCACAAGCGCCTACATGGCACAAATTAGCATCATTTGTCCATGGGGAATCAAGAGTATCTTACCATGTGAATGGACATCCCGGCATCTAACCTCTGTGCGAGCGCGTCGCACCCGTCAATGATATCGATGTGTTCTAGCATACGAGTGATTTGCTGGTTGAGCCGCTCTTCCACGCCGCAGACACCAATCGCCAACTATATCTTTGATTAGCGTATAGATCATCACTTTCGGTTTCCCACACTTCAACTTACAGTTGCTACGCTCTGAACCACACCAAAGGCAACGGAGGAAGCCGGGTTCATACCTGCCGCAGGGCTGGTAACGTTGAGAATCATTTGCAAGTATTCCATTGGTTTCTTGATCCTCTCCATGCCCCTCCTTAAGATTGACTCGTCTTTCTGCAACTCGTTCGCTTCATTCAAATTCTGAAAAAGCTCTTCCAAGTTTCGACCACTTCTGACCAGCGTGCCTATTTCTTGATCCACTTGTCCGACGGCCTCTTTGTACGCCGCTGACCAAAGATCGGATGGGACTGAATCATGGGCCTTGCCGTTGGCCCCGTGTTGCTCTACAGTCGCCGACGCCGCTTGCTGTCCGACAAGCTCCCCAATTTGTGTCTTCTGTGGTGCTCCTGCCTGGACGCTAGGGTCTTCAATCTGTGGTGCTTGACCCGAGACCGTAAGCTCTTGGGATTGTGGCGGTCGTACGTGTCCCAAGACGACCAGATTCCCACTCGGTGGCTCGTGTCTTGGGACTACATGTTGTTCGCCTGGGTGTGTTTGTTCTGTACTGGCGGGCGCTCCGTGCTGCGTTGCAGCTGCCTTTTGCTGAGCGGGCGTGTCGTCATGGACGTTGATTGGAGAGTGACGAGCCGTGCGACGGCGCAGACGATCTAAGAAATGACCCATGTTGAGGTTGAGGACTGATCGAGAAGGTGCAAACATAAGCTTCGGTGTCCATATTGCCGTCTTCTGTATTTATAGGCGTTTGATGCAATGCCGGGAGCGGGCGGTAAGATTGCATGCTGCGAGGCTGTAGGGTAAAAGGGGGCGGCACGGCAAAAGTAAGCATATAACCCGTACATAGCTTCGAAAATGCATACTCTATGCAGTGTATGGGATGGCTGCAGCTGCTACGTCTGTACTCACTGTGTGGTCAGCCCCAGTATTAATTCCCTGGGCAGTTATTTATAGCCTGACGCGGGCAAGGTGGGGTTATCAAGCGCCAGAACCATCAACACGTCACACCAGTCACGCAGTTGGGCGGCTTGAGAAAATTCCTGCGGCCGACCTTCATCCTAACAATAAATACTGCACCACACAGCACGACGATGCCCGGTGCTGAAGACGAGAACGAGCGCTTGGCGCACGCCGACTATTGGGATGAGCGTTATGCTCAGACCGGCGGCGATGAGCAGGTGCACGAGTGGTTCCGGTCCTTCAATGACCTCAGCGAATTCTTCGCCCGCCACCTTCTCCAAACCCGCGGCCCGGAAACGGCACCGCGCATCCTGCATCTGGGATCTGGCGATAGCGTATGTGTTTCTTGACCCCCTAAAGCCTCGAAAGCCAGGCTAAATTCTCAACCAGACCGTCCCACAAGATCTGGCCGCTATAGGCTATGGAAACCAGCTGTGCGCCGACTTCTCAGCCGTCGTCGTTGAGAATATGTCTAAACGACATTCTGATCTTGGTCTCTCAGACTCTATCCGCTGGGAGAAGATGGATGTGCGTCGAATGGATACCATCCCTGATGCCTCTATCGACGTTGCCTTCGATAAAGGCACTCTCGACGCAATGATCCATGGTAGCCCTTGGAACCCACCCGAAGACACGGTTCGCAATTCGGGCGAGTACTTACGGGAGGTCTCACGTGTTCTCAAGCCCGATGGCGTCTTCCTATATGTGACCTTCCGCCAGCCACATTTCGTGAAGCCGCTACTCGAGTGTGAAGGAACTAACTGGGATATCAGTATTGAACATCTTGGTGCTTCTGACGGTTCCTTTGGCTACTCTGGTATTGTATGTAGTCCACGGTCGAAGTAACGCTCTACTGTGGGACTGCTCGAACATATCGCTTTGGCGGTAAACCCTCTAAGAGTAGAGGATTCATAGGAAAATACCAGCGTCCTATCGCAGACTAAAAAAGCAATCTATGTTACTCCTCGCTATCCTCTAGCAGTTGTCCCGCTGAATTTTAATATGATCCTTCTGTTCGCCTTTACGTCTTGGTCCTTCGGGAGTCGTTCAACCGCAACACCACGGCAGCCGGTGACTTTCTGCCATGGCCAAGCGTTATGCAAGACTCGACACGCGGCCACTTCTTTTGACGGTAGCATCATGGATGTCCACGAATTCCTCCCCGCAGCGGTCCCAGACCAGTACGTAGGCAGACAAAACCGAGCTGCTGTATTTTGCTTTAGTGACGGCTTCGCCGGAGGCAGCGTAGACATCTTCCGTGGCTTCATCACTACGTTCAGTGAACTCAGCGGCGCACAAGTCTTTGCTTCCTGGTGGTATATTGCCCTAGAGCATCCATACCCAGCTAAAGTCGAGGATGTGTTCGCTACCGTTCAATGGACTCAGCAGACCACCTCGCAATTCGACATCGATCCTGCTCGCATAGTTATAGGTATGCAAAGCACCAGTGCAATCGTGGCCGCTGGTGCTGCCCTGCTGGCTCGTGACCGCGGCCTCGAGCCTGCTATTGCGGCATAGGTACTAAGATATCCTTTTCTCGATGACAGATCTGTGTTAGGGCCTAGCGAAACATAGAATGAGAACTCTTCTTAGACTATAGATATTAATGAACTTATCTGGAGCATCTATCTAGGTAGTTTGAGAGACGGTAGGATGATATTTTGTGCATTGACCGATATGTACTGATTTGTGCAGGCATGAGAAACGATGCCAATACTCCGCCACACGCTGCACCCGGAAGAACCAAAGATTTAAGAGATCTGCCATCAGCAAATATCGATATAGGTGACTACTACTTGGTCCGAGACGAAAATAAGCTATACTTTGAGCGTTTGTGGGAGGCTGGCATTGAGGCCAATATTCCAATTATCCTGAGTGGCCTCATGGTTTTGATGGGTTTCCCTGGAGCGTGAAGGATAGATTATGAGGAATGGAGAAGCAGCATTTTTGAAAAGACTGTAGTTATTCTTCAGCTGAAATTGGTAATTTGTGCTTTTTACATGAACTGCTGTTCGATAGTATGGTAGGCGTTTACTTTGAGCTGAATTTTGGAGCATAATACTTGGTTGCTACAAAGCTTACCATGATACATTGTCGAATTGTAGACTGGACTCGCATGGTGAGTATTATAAGACGCAAATGTGTATCATCTACATCCCATGGCGATGTAGCGACTTTAGAAAAAAATACCCTTTCACCTAGCACCAAATGATCAAACCCTGCGCCGCCGGCGTTCAAACCATGATTTTCAACGGCATGAAATCCTGCAGTTCCAGAGCCGCATCCAATTTATATGCGTGAAGACATGGTTTCACTAGTAGCTTTGATTTCTAGAATGTACGCAACCCAATCCTCCTCAGCTTTCAAAGAGGACAAACGATTGGCAGCAACTACCTAATCTCGATTCTCTGCGCTTTTCCATCCCAGTTGGAGGGCAAACTTTTCATAGACATGATTCCTTCCACATATGCATGACTAAGAAGCTGATAGTGGTGATCTTGTCTCTCCAGCAAATAAGGAATATACGCACCCCCGAGAACAGCCACAACCTGGGCGGGCTTCACTGTTTCAGCAGGAGCACGACCAAAGAGACCCTTTCTAGTGACAAAAAAGCAGTCCTCCATGCGGTCGTACGTGTCGAATCTGTCGAAGTGTTTCATATATGTTTCGCTGAATATTTTTGTGCTATGCCCAGTATAAGACAAGACAACTGCTGCTATAATTCACGAGTTGAACCCCTTGGGTAACCGGCTATAAAACTCGCCCTGACCACGTTCGAGCTGCGGTAAGATATATAGCATGGCGAGAAAGAGATGATATCCTGGGGGCCTGGTCTCTCCTCTTCGTCTGTAGAATACTGCCGATAGAGTTGAACACACTGCCTCGATATTCAAGAGCTTGTTATTAAGAGGGTGGGTATTGGCTTCTCTTGCGCTGCGGATAGCCTCCTCGACAAGGGGCGGTATGTCATCGTATTCCAGTAGAAGTTGAGTTGCTCCGTCACTGCTCTCTTGCGCTGGAGTCGTCGTTATCGCATCGTCGATCACCCCTGGAATGATGCTAGCGTAGGCGCTAAATATGTTTTGGTCACGTTGTTTAAACCAGCTGTTTAACCTCGCAACAAGCTCAAACACTGCTCTATCGCCATTGATAGGGAATATAGTGTCCACCTCGTCCACTATGTGGCCGTTCAAATAGAGGCTATGACCCTGAACCTCAGGATTACCCTGAAGACAGCGGCTGAACTCGTGGCTGGCGAATTGAATCGCTTCCTCGCAAGTTTCCATAGTCCATTCAGGTACCCATGAAGGAAGCCCGCGCATTTTTCTCCTGCTGAGTAAGGTCTTGCTTGACCACAGGTAGAGGTCTTTCCTCAACCGGATTATGTGACAACTGGCTTCATAGAAAACGTCCTCAACTGGCTTTTCGTAGTCTGGAACAATGTCTCGGCAGAGTGACTGAGGCTTAACAATGCCTAGAGCGGCATAAATTCGATCGCGAGGATCCTTCTCCTTTGAATAACAGAAACTGGTCAATGCGATGCCCAGATCAAGGCACTTTCGGTTCTGGTTGTTCCTATATCGTATTCGGGCATCCCGGACGTTGAGTATATAAGATTGTATTCCGTTTCCACTGGAAATCCTCGAAACCTGAAAAAGCAGCTTGGATCGACCCTCATATGCCAGTCGGAAGATATCCCAGTGGATCTTGTGTCGGCCGCACACGACATAGACGGCTTCTGCAACTGCGACTTCTTGGATGATCCATGATCTTTGGAAGTATGAATCACCAAACAACCCGTCAATCGCTTTCCAGACCTCATCGTTATCAAATTCAAAAATTGTATCATCGTCAAGCTTTGGATATCGTTTAAGCGTATCAAAAATTAATGAATCTCGGTCGTGCGACCAGTGCATAATGTCTCCCCGAGCCTGAATAATGGAGCCATGCTTTGGACGCTCCCGCATATTTCCTGCCAGTATGTCCTCTATTTTCTCCGTGTCTGGTCTTCCGGTGGGATGTCGTTCGATACCTACCAATGCGAGAGACCGGAAAATCTTAAACGCTTCTTCAACCCCTGGAAAGCTGGGGCCGAGCCAGGTAAGAACCGACCTAGCGGAGGCATAGATCTCTCGCATTAGGGGTATCTGCTTTGATTTCTCCTCTTTGTCGGCCTGATTAATGCAGACTGCGTCGACCCAGAGGACCCTAGGGCTCTTGCGAAGCCGCAAGGCTTGTAGCGCTGTGGCTAGACTGAGCGTAACTTTGAGGCGGGTAGAGTCGCATATTATGTCGGTGAAACCCTGGTATTCTTTCCATTCATATGACAGAGCATCAAAACGGAGCGACGTGCTGAGCTGCTCCCTCCTCAGATGACACACCAGTGGATCAGAGGCTTCGCTTGGGTCCAAATCCATCAGTCGGATCTCCCGCTCGCCGCAAAGCTCCTCATACATGATTTCTATACTGCTAGCCAAAGGGAATAAGGCCGTAAGGGTGCATCAAAACAAGTCAGTCCGGTTGTTGAATGGGGATGAGTAGGGTTACTGCCTAAACAAGAACCCAACGGGTCCGCGAATTAAAACAGTTGCCTGACACAAACTGGCCATGGGGCTTATTATCTAGATATCATGTGACTGACGCTGCCTGCTGTAACTCATGTTGCGAATGTAAACTTCCTAACCACGTCATCGTACATGGCTCACCTCCGCATAGCCTCTGTAGCACTGCAGTACTAAGTTGGCAACACCTGTTGGCAGCATTTATCCGCTGGCCCGAGCCTGCACCAGACAAGATCCTCGGGCTTCCTTTGACGAGTCGCTGGCCGGTCCGTTCATTCCTAATTAAGAAAATGTGTACCTAAATTTGTACATGACAGCCCAATATAGTAGGTAGGTCATTAATCTGGTTCTTGATAATCATGGAACCAGTGAAGTTCACGCATGTACTACAAGTATCTTACCTAAACCAAAGAGAAAGTGTACCATAGAAAACAGGAATATTGTCTTGCACGACACTGTACCTCTGTCAAATAACAAGAGTGCTTGTTTTGTTTGCTTTCTAGGATGTGAAAGGAAACGTCGAGCAAGCAGGAGTAAAGGCACTACTGACTCTTCGCCATGTATGCAACTGAACGCACTGAATAGGAGAAACCAAGATGGAATGCAGCATTAATCATCTCACTCGTCGTAACCGTAGATGACTAGGCCATTGACCGCTCATATGCCTCCAAGTCCAGCAACGACCACACAAAGCATATCTTCCCCTGCTGCAATTGGTAGATACAGAGCTCACTGAACCGCACCTCTTTCCCTGTCGGCTGGATTCCGCAAAACTCCTTTACCGGTTTCCCCGTGAACCTGATGTGTGAAGCAACCATTTGAGCCGACTCATCCACAATTACATCCTCAAGGCCAAACCAAAGATCCTCAATTACCACTTGGCTGGATTCAATCATCTCGCGATACTGGTCCATGGTGTACTTGCTGCAGTTGTGGACGATGGTTGATTGGCAGTATCCAGGGAAGTATGTTGCCATGGTACGGGTGTTGATGGAGTCAATGTACGCGCGGTACACCGCTTCCATGTCCACGGATGAGTTTTCGGGTGGCACACGGTCCGACGGAGGCGTGCGCGGCACCTCTCGTGTTTGAGCAGCGAGGGCCTGCGTGTCAAGCAAGCTCACCAGCTTTTCAATCTTGCATTGGTCGTTGAAATAGCAAAAGCTATGTTCGGACCACTCGATCGGGTTGCCGGTGACTTGAGCGCCGTGGTAGGGTTGTGCCAGTGTGCCGTGGTGGATGTTTCGTGCAACGACTTTGGCGTTGGACTTGTCCACCATGAGTAGGTCGACGTAGATTACGTCATCGGATACAATGTTAAGATATGATCTCAGTGTATCAATGAATGTGGCGCGATCCAGATTCCTGTCATTCACTGTGATGGTTGACGAGAGCGATTGAACGGCATCGTCCCAGTTCCGCGCATTAACGGCGTCGATCCAGCCACGGTAGACGGAATCCACCGTGAAAGTCATGGCGTGTGAAATCGGATAATGAAAATCTTCCTGAGCAACGCTTTCACAACGAAAGAGATGAGATGCAAATATGGCAACGGTGAGTGAGGGTTGATGGTTATGTGGGAGTCAGCGTCAGTGAAGATTATCAATGCAAGACGGGGTAAGTGCGCCCTTGGCGAGACATGCCAACAATGGGGCCATTTTCCAGCATTGCTGCAAGGCAGTGTCCACGGCTCGTTGATCCCCTGCAGCGATCGCTGGTGGTCATTGCGCAGCTGCTGAGGGTGGACATCTTGCTCAACCCTGCTCGTTAGCCTTGCTCGTAGCCATGGCGATGACATGAACTTGTCCCCGACGATGTTCCCATGTATCCATGCCACGAAGCTTATTTGGACCTCTTCCAAGATTTAGTCCAACCACTCGAGACTCTGCTCCACACGCATCAAATTCTGGCTGCAATGCACTGACCACAGTCATCGGCCTATATCTCTTCTCCATTCCCCGCCAACTCTACGCCTCCAACAGCCTCACCACCCCCTCATGGCCCTTCTCCTTCGCGATATCCAATGCCGTCTCTCGATTCATGGTCCTCGGATTCTTATCGGCACCCTTCTCCAGCAACACCCTCACCACCTCCTCCCTGCCCTCCCGCGCCGCTACGTGCAGCGCCATCCATCCCTGCGATACGACCGTCCCCAGCTTCGCCTCGCCCGCCTCGATCAGCTCCCGCACGACCTCGGCGTGGCCCAGCTGCGACGCAAGGTACAGCGGCGTCCGCCCGTCCTCGAGCCGCGACTCCACCGGCGCGCCCCGGCCGAGCAGCGCGCGCACCACCGCGAGGTGGCCCTTGTGCGCGGCCACGTGGAGAGGTTGCCATGCACTGTGTAGTCGAATGGTCACGGAGGCGCCGTGCGAGAGGAGCTTCTCGGCTACGGTGGTGTTGTTGTGGCTGCAGGCCAAGTAGAGGGGCGTGCACCCGTGCGAGTCGACCATGTCGACGTCTGCCGCGTGGGAAAGCAGCATGGCTGCAATGGCTGGGTAGCCATTTCTCGCAGCCGCGTGCAGAGCCGTCCATCCGGTCGACGACCTGGCGTTGACATCGGCTTTCCGACCAAGCAACAACTTCACAATGTCCCCGTGACCATGCAATGCCCCACGACAAAGCGGCGTAATGCCTTGTTCGTCCCGTGCATCAATATTCGCCCCAGCATTAAGCAACTCCTCCACAGCTTTGAGTTGGTTGGCATTTTCTGCCATGTGCAACGGCGTCCAGCCATTGGCAGTCGTGGCCTCAGTTTCAGCACCGTGAGCTAGCAGCAGCCGCATAGTTCCCAGATGCCCAGTCTCAGACGCCTTGCACAGTGCTGTCGCGCCGCTTTGCAGCTTGGCATTGACATCCGCTCCTTGCTGCAGCAGAAGACGCACTACGTCTTCATGACCTCTCCATGCAGCTTGGTGTAAGGGCACCCATCCGCTGTCTGTTGCGGCATTGACGTCAGCACCACGAGCGAGCAGTAGCCGCATGACATTCAGATGTTCTCCTTCAGAAGCCTTCCAGAGCGGCGTTATGCCTTGTTTCGTCCTAGCATCAATTTCAATCCCGCACTCGAGCAGAAAACGCACCACGTCTTCATGCCCTTTCCATGTGGCCTGATGCAGCGGCATCCATTCGCCACGTCCGTAACCACTCGTCAGATTGGCGCCTCGCTGGTGCAGAAGCTTCACCAACGCAAGATTGCCGGCCGACACGGCTTGATGCATCGGCGTGGCGCCTTGATTCCCAATTTGAAGGTTAGGATCTGCCCCATGTTCCAAGAGAAGAGATGCGGTCTCAAAACGCTTGTTGTACACGGCCTTGTGGAGCGCCGTCCACCCATCGCTCGACCGTGCATGGATGTCTGCTTTTCCTTCGAGCAGCAATGCCACAAGGGCTTCCTGGCCATATTCCGCTGCTTTGATCAGCGGCGTTGTGCCACCAACCTTGATGTCGACGTCTACTCCGCTGTCCAAAAGTCGTTTGGCTAGTGTCAGGATGCCAAATGTTGCCGCACGATGCAGTTCTGTGGCGTCTTTGTCGGGCAATGCAGCTTCGACGGCAACCTTTGCAAGCTTTTCGTCTTTACCGTCGCTGCCATCCTGCTTCGATCTACCGTCGGGCACACCGCGAATGGGCAGTTCTATGTTGGCATGAGCACTAATCGCATCAGCTTCCACCGCATCGTCTGTGCCGGCAATAACCATCAGCAGCTCCTTCGCATACGCGGCCGCCGTCGCCGCAGCATACGGCTGCCACGCCTTGTGCTTATGCGAGTCTGCGTAATCACATATTCCTCTGATGACAAGGCACTCGAAGTCATCCATCAGCCCAGCTGCTTCCATCTCAAAGCAGTCAATCTTCATCTCCTCCCACAGCAAGTCCCTCTTCTTTCCCCATCGCATGACCTGGTCACCGGATGCAATGAGGCCAAGATGCACGACCGGACCATCGCATGACCGCGGGTTGCGGACAATTATTTTCATAGTGTCGCAGCCTGTGCACGACTCGTTGCTCAGGGGATGGTCGTAAGATGACTCGTATAGTATGTCATTGTCTGCTCCTGGGTGTGTATACCCTGCGTCCTGCACAATATCGAACAGATGCTGCGAAAACGCCGATAAGTTCTGGAAATGCACCGCCTGCAGCGCATTGACTGCGTTTCTTAGCACTCTCGGGGGCTTATTCAATACTCCTGTCTGCATGAACTTTCCTTCTTGTATGGTCTTCCCAAAGTCATACTGCACGACACCCCCTGTCTTGGTATCCGGATGGCTCACCACCACGTCGCCCAGCCGAATGTCCTTGCCTTTGGGCACACCCCCGCCGATTCCCACCATCAGCCGGATGCGAAGATTGCGAAACCGAGCCATCATGTGGATGGCAGCGACAGCAGCAGCAGCTTTGCCAGCCCCGGTGGCCGCCATGACGACGTTGTGCGCGCCGATGGAGCCGTAAAAATACGAGTTCACGTCAGAGGCCGGTTGACGCAGCGGGGGATGCCTGGCGTCGAGCATGGCGAGGCTGGCGGCCAATTCGCTCGGTAAGGCGCAAACCCAGCCAACGGTGTAGTCATGATGAGAGTAAGCCGGAGCACTCATTGAATGAAGCAGAACCAAAACCCGTGGGATCTGATAACTTTGTCCGTTAAACCCAAGATGAGCGGGGTTTGCGGCTAAGTTGGTGCTTGCTTTTTCTCATGCCTTCTCGAGCGAGACGCGGAGCTGGGTGGGTTGAGCAAGGATTACATCCCCTGTCGAGGAGCTGACCAGACCCAGCGGTACGCCCCTATCAATGGTGAGGAAGCTCTCCACGAAAATGACAGCGAAACAGAATGAGAAAGTCATGGCAAACTCAATGAAGACAGGAGAAGTATTATCGTCATCAGGGGCGAACTTACAAGTTGGCATATATGAAGTACAGCATCGTAACGAAGCTTGGTTCTCAAATGAGACTCCAGAACCAAGCTTCTGAAAGCAAGAAACAAGACAAAGTACCAAAAGCTCACCTGACTCTTGCACCTTCATAGGAGAATATACACAATAATCACCGCCATCCTTTTAAAGAACTCCCCAAGCTATGCAGTATGTGCACGCAGTCAAGAATTAGTTGCCGCAACCCACCCATCCCGTAGCGTCCCAAAGAGCATAAAACCGACGTGCATCCACAACTCCCAAGCCCCACATCCTCTCCGTTTTCCTCACCATCACCACCACCTCGCACCCACCCGCACAGCTCAGCATGGCCCGCTCCGACGAAGCAGCCGCCTTCTTCCACGGCGTCTACACCGCCATCCAGCAGATCCCCCACGGCAAAGTAACCACCTACGGCCACATCGCCGCTCTCATCGGCACCCGTAACCCTCCCCCCCTCTCTCCCTCTCCTCTCCTCTCCCATCTAACATCAAGCCCCCTCGTCCCAGCCCAGCGCCCCCGGCAAGTCGGCGTATGCCTCAAACACCTGCCCGCCGACCCCTCCGCCCCGTTTAACTCGCAGAACGTGCCGTGGCAGAGAGTCATCAACGCAAAAGGCGAGATATCACCGCGGTACGCCAGCCCCTCCCTCGTGTGCTGAGAGGTACGAGTGAGCGGTGCGCTGATGGCGTGGCAGGTCCCAGCCCGAGGGGTCGACGAACCAAGCCGACGCCCTGCGTGCAGAGGGCGTCGAGGTGGTCCGCGGCGCCATGGGCGAGTACCACGTTGACTTTGCAGACTACGGCTGGTTCCCGGAGGAGCTGCCGGAGACCGACGCTTCAACATGACGCAATCATCTCAGGCGCGGCAGCAGCTAATTAGAAATATTATATTTTCGTCACCCTTGAGGATGTGGATTTTCTGTGGCAAATATACCCAAAACCGTATTTAATGATAAAAATAAGACGGCTGTAACCAAGCCCCATCGTCAAAGTCATCTCTTTCATCCCGTCAATCTTGCAAGCCCATGGGCCGTTCGGACTAAAGTAATTCAAACAAGGGCAGAAACGAGGGGTACCAGGAGAAGGAAGCAGGAACGAAAGAAAGAATCCAGAAAAAAATACACAGTCGGCTCATACAAACGTTGCGTCAAACCCGGGGGCACAAGCCTGGGTGTGGTGGGTGGTATTGTAAATGCGTCGCATCGCTGGCACGTGAAAAGGAACGGATGAAGGAAGATGAGATGAGAAGAAGAAAAAGAAAAAGAAAAAAAAAAAGGGAAAAACCAAGATCCCCCAAACTCCGATACCGTTCCGTCATCCAACCTGCGCCCAATCAGACACACCTCAGCCTTCTCTAGAAGCAGTTCAGGCTGCTGCCCTTCTTCTTCTTGCTCTTGTTGATCGCGTTCATGCGGTCCTCGAGCTGCTTGCGCGCCAGCTCCGCCGCCTGCCTCTTCTTGCGCTCCTCCTCCACCGCCTGGAGGCTCCACCTCGGGTCCGGCGTCTCCTGCGCCGGTCGTTCCTTGAGATCCTTGACCTCGCTCTCGAGCTCCTGCGCCCGCTTGCGCCACGCGTCGCAGTCCGACTTGACCTGCTTCGACTGCTTCTCCAGGTCCGTCAGCGCCTCCTCCAGGGTCTGTGTGAGCTGGCGCTCCGCGTAGAGGTGCTTCTCGATGGTGCGGATGCGAGCCTCCTGGTCCTCGGTGAGTTGCGACATGCCCATCGTGTCCTTGCTCATCGGGCGGCCGGTGATGGGCGACGTGGGTGTGCTGCCGGTCGGGGACGGGCTCGAGGCGCCGTTGGGCAGAGGAGGAAGGGGGATGGCGGGCGGCGGTGACGGCAAGGACACGACAGACGAGCTCTTGCGAATCGTCGAGTTGGAGTCGGATCGCTTGATTTCGCCAGCGAGCGCCACGTCGTTGAACTTGGCCTGCACAGTGTTAGACACGGGACATATCCTGCTAGCTGCCATGCTTACCATAAGAGCATTGTACTCGTCCCGCAGGCCGTCCAAGTCCGACTGAGTCCTGATGCGCGCCTGCACCGCCTCCTCCAGTTGGGCGTGGCGCTCCGACTGCAACGTGCTGAGACGGTTGTTGGTGGCCTGCGCCTCGTCAAAGTTGTGCTGGAGCTGAGCCTCCAGCTCCTCCACCAGGCGGCTGTTTGTCTTGCTCTGGCTCTCAAGGCTCGTCACCTTGCTCTTGACGGCGGTAACTTGCGCCACAATGTTGCTCGACGACACAGTGCCATTGGTGTCCGCGAGAAGATCCTCCAGGGCTCCCTTGGCCTCGTTAACCTCGGTGACCAAGTTCTCGTTGATCGTCGAGAGCTCCTTGACTTGAGCCTCCAGCTCGGCCAAGCGCTTTCTTTCCCCGACAAGCGCCCGATGGTCCGCCACCAGATCATCAATGCGCTGAACGAGCTTGTGCGTGTTGACGTCCACGCCGAGGGCGTACGCCACATGTGCGGCAATCTGCATAAGATCGTCCCTCGACTCGGCGAGCTCAACCTCGAGCTTGTGGACAATGTCCGCGTGCTCGCTTAGGAGGATCTCCACCTGCTCCTCGTAGCCCTTCTGTTCTTGCGTTCTAAGCTCGGACAGCTCCTTGGCGTGGTTGGACGCGAGCAGCTCCAGGCCGTCCTGGTGGGACTTGGTGGCTTGCTCGTAAGCCGCGATCTGCTCCTCCAGACTGGCTATCAGCTCACGGTGTCGGTCGACCTCAGCAATGGCGTCGATGTGGGCCTGGGAAACCTGCTCCAGCTGCCCTCTGGTGGCGGCGTGAGCCTCCTCGTGCTCGGCCGCCTTGGCGGCGTTGGCTTTGACGAGACCCTTGTACTCGTCAATCTCCTCGCGCAAAAAGCTGACCAGGTTGGCGTGCTTGTCCTCCAGCTGCTGGATGGCCTGCTCTTTCTCGGCCATCGACTCAGCCTGGAACTCGACGAGCTTGTTGTTGACCGATTCAATCTGCTCCTCCAGCTCACGGATCGTGTCCTTCATCTCCTTCTCGGTCCGTTCGATCGCGGTCAGGGCGGTCGTATGCTTATCTTCCCACTCGGCAAGCTCCCGCTGGAGCTGGGTGATTTGGAACCGTGCCTGCTTGGCGTCCTCCACGCCGTTCCCGCCTGTAATCGAGTCTTCGACAGACTGGCGGAGTGCTTGCAGCTCACCGGCAAGCTCTGCCTCGCGGGCGGCGTGCGCGTCCCTCATAGACGAGATCTGCATCTCGCTCTGGCTCAACTGGTCGCGCAGCGCGGCCACCATGCCCATGTCCATGGGTGTCGACTTGAGACTGGATCTCTCTCGCGTCAAGCCCGAAATAATGGTCATCTTGGTCTCCATCTCCTTCTTGGTCGAGGCAACGTCGGCCTCTAGCTCCTGGATGCGCTCACTGCGGACATGGAGCTCGTGCATGGCGGAGTTGAGGTTGAGCTCAAAGTTTTGCATGACGTCAGGGTGGCTCTCGAAGTTGTCGGCGGCAATGTTCCGAAGCGCAGCGAAAGATCGGTGGGCGCGGTCGATGATCATGACGTTTTGGCTGGACTTGCGGCGGATGACGGGGGCTCCAGAGCGCGGAGAGGTTGCCTCAACCGCCCTCGCCTTGTGCACCTCCGTCTTCAGCTCCTCCACAATGTCCAGGGTCTCGTTATGCTTCTCCTCGAGCTGAGCGTAGCGCTTGGCGAGCTCCTTCTCGGCAGCCTCGCGCTCCTGAGCCAGAGACTTGAGCTTCTGCAGCTCAGCGGCCCACTGATCAGTTTGGGAGATGGTAAGGTCGTCCGACGAAGAGCCAGGCTTGGTTGTAGCCGTCTCGTCGTCCGATGCGTCGTCGACGTGGGATGTGTTCGCGGTGACGGGCGAATCCAGAGCTGAGGATAGCTCCGAGGAAAGCGAGCGCGACGACCCTGGCCCATCCTTGACGTCGCTCGACTTGGCCTCTGACGAATAGGACTCGGGTCGGACGTCGCGAGGCAGGATGGCAGACGCAATCGAGTCGCGGTTGGTGCTGGGGTGGCGGGTCTCATCAACGGTGTCCTGTAGTTCAGAGATTCTGCGCATTGCTTCCTCATATTGGGCATGGAGCGCATCGTACTGGTTGACGGTTGATTCGTGCTCTACGCGAAGATCGAAGAGCTCTTGCGTAACGCTCTCCAGCTTGTCGGCCACGAATCTGGACTGCGCAGGGCTCTGCTGGTCGCCCGTATCTGGGAGGCCGCTGTCCTGCTCCTCGTTCTCCTCGGACTCTTCTTTGACGGTGCCAATGTTGGACGGAGCATGTTCGGGATCTTCGTCAGCTTCAGGGATCGGCTCCTCCATTTGGCTGTGCCGACTCGCATGAGATACGTGAGACTGGCTACGCACGTGCTCAATTGTGCGGCGCCGCGCAGCCACGTGAACGCCGTCTGGCTCGGCCTGCGATGGCTGCTTCGCTTCTTGGACGTGGTCAAGCTCGTACAGCAGCGAATCCAGCTTACCGAGGCTTCGCTGACGCTCCACCACTTGTTCGAGGCGGTCAATCTCCCGTTGCATGAGCTCGGCGTCCTGGTCGGCCTCGGCAAGGCGCTCCTCGAGGTCGGAAATGTACTCCTCACAAGCCGCCTCGTTTTCCCGGATGCGCGAGATTTCTTTGCGCAGCTCCATGATGATGTTTGTGTTCTTCTCATCTCCGCTCGTTCGCCCGTCGAGCTTGGCCTCAAGGTCCCGCAGGTAGTTTTCGGTGCCGGCCTCTCGGTCCGTGAGCTTCGTGATCTTACTCTGCAGTTGGTTGTTGATGGTTTCGACATAGGCACATCTCGTCTCATTCTCAAGCAGGCTTGCCTCGGTCGACGACAGGGTGCCGCGGGTGCTGGCAAGAGACTGCTCGAGAGACTGAATCGTCTTCTCGTACTCGAGCACAACCTGCTCGACAGCCTGCGCAAAGGAGTTGGATCGGTTTAGACGATCGTCGGCGCTAGCACCATGGTGTTCTCCGTTATGGGATTCAGACTCCCTTTCGCGAGCACGTGCCATTTCGGCGATTAAGCGGGCATGGCGCTGGCTAAGCGCCGTGTAGCTCTCCTGTGTGTCGAGCAGCTGGTTCTGCAGCTCGACCTCGCGCTCGTTTGACTTTTCGGGGCGGTCGGACGATCCCTGGGCTTCCCGTCGAGGGCTGAGGCCGCCATTACGGTTCGAAGAGCTGCGGATCTGGTCGCGCAGAAAGGCAACCTCGGCCTTGAGTCGCTCAATCACAGCCTGCTTGTCGCTCTCCTCGACCTGCTGGATGCGTGGCTTGGACTGGATGGCGCGGGCACGTTGAGCATACTGGACGGTGTTGAGCGTCTCGCTGAGGTGGAACTCAGCGGGGGTGACGCAGGCAATCATGTAGGTGATGGCGTTACCGCCGAGCGAGTCTTGCAGCAGACGGGTTAACCTGGAGTCGCGGTAGGAGACGTGAGATCCGGCTTGCCGCGACGACAGCTGGCTGATGACTTTACCGAGCGCTGCGAGGCCGGCGTTGATGGATATACCCTCCTTGGCACGTTCACCCTGCGCACCAGTATTCTTCAGCCTCTCGCTACCGGCCAAATCCACAAAGTGAAGCTTGCTGTCGGTGGTGACGGAGACCTCCTGGCCGGTGATGGCTTCGAGAGGCACGGAGAAGCGCTTTTCCTGGTTCTTGTTCTTGCGCTGGATGAGGTTCAGGGAGAAGACGGCGTGGGATCGGGATGATTTTGCGTTGATGGCGGTAGCATCAGTCTGGCGAATGGAGGATCCAAAGCTCAGAGCATTCATAAGATCCTCGACGGACTGGATGTCGACCTGGCGGAGGCCAGTGAGGATAATGTTGCCCTTTGTGTCTTCGCGGATGGCGACGTTGGAGCGCTCGTTGAGAGGGGTGGCTTCGGGCACAAGCAGATCGCGGAGCTGCTCGTTGTAGATCTCGACGTAGGTTGCCTTGAGCGACCAGCTGCGGTCGCCAAGCGTGTTTTGCTGACCTAGACCGCGTGTCTTGAGATGGGACAGAGAGTTCCGGTTGGCTTTGGGACTGGGCACACTAAAGGCGGGCTTGGATGTTTCAAGCTTTTCGAAGAGGGCAGCGGCCGCTCGAGGAATGACACCTGCATATGGAGTGAGTTTGCGCTTTGACACACGGCGGGAGATTGGCGCCGCGCCTGCAGCTCAGTGCTAGGGCGCAGGGTCTGAGCGGGATCTACATACCCATCATTTCCTCATCGCTCTGCTCGCCGGGCCCAGAAGTGCCCATGGTATAGGATTTGCCCGCGCCGGACTGGCCGTAGGCGAGGACAGAGACATTGTAGCCCTGGGTAAAGGCCGAGACAGCGTCGGCCAGGTAGTCCCAGATGCCCTGCTGGCTGACGTCGGGGCCAAAAACGCGGTCGAAGACGAAGAGCTTGCGGCCCTGGGGGGAGTCGATGGTGATGTTGGTGTCGGAGGTGGTCTGGACCATAGATCGCTGGAATCGCTGAGGAATGAGGTCGTATCCAGGGTCTGACGAGTTGAGGGGCGGTCGCACACGGACAGCTTGCGAAACGAGCGTCAGTCAAGCCGCGGGCATCGTCTGACGACGGGCTCATCGACGGAAAAAGGAAGGCGAAAAAACATACCGACTCTGACTGCAGTGCGACTGTCCTCGTCGGAAGCCCTGCTGCCGGAAAAGGGCGCCCCGGTCTTGCTGGATATGCTAAGGCGGCTGCTGCTTCTTGGGGCCGGTCTGGCAATGGCGCTCAAGGGGCGCTGGTGAGGCGAATGCCCAGGCGACACTGGGGGCGAGCTGGCCATGGCTCAGTAACGAAGGACGAAATTTGTTGTTGTTGTGCGCAGTCGCTGGTGCCAAAAACAATCGAGCATCCTTGGGGTTTTGGTGGTGTTGGACCAAAGGGGAGGGAAAAAATCAGGGGACCCCCCGAGTTAGTACATGTAGGGAGAGGGAAAAAATAACGGACGAAAAAGGGGGAGGCGGGCACTACAGCGCTGCGTCAGGGTCACCCCGGGGCCAGCTAAGCACCAGACTGGACCTCAAATCCACTAAATGGGCGTCCAATCCCCCTAAACGGTAGTGCTGGCGATACCCTCAATCAACGTTGTGTCGCTTTCGTCTGGTCTCGTCATCAGCCCAGGACGTGCACCAAACCGCCCCCCCCTCTCTATGGAAATATATGCCGTGCGTAAAATAACGTGTCGCTGGCGGCGCGTCGCGAAACCGCGGTGCATGGGGAGACGGGACGATGTGACTGGAAACACGACCCCAAGCCAACGTGTCCAAGATGGGTCAGTTCGATTGTTTTGGGGGGGGGCCTGTTGCTGGCGAGAATGAATGGGGGCCGGTGGCTTAGGGGCATTTGCGCCGGACTCAACTGCTCTTGGGTAACGCCGCACGCTGTTGCTTGTCGGCTGGGGTGTGGTTGGGTGGGGTGGCCCACACTCATGTCCATCCACTTAGGTACCTGCGCGGCGCGCAAAAGCAGCCACTGTTCAGGTACCCGCGCGCTCTCGCCAGGAACATGCAGGGGGGGCTGCCGGCCTGCCAGCTGCCACCCTGTGAGAGACGATGCCTCTCCGCGGATAGGGGGGTGTGGGCGCGGATGTGAAATTGGATACGCGGGGCCTGGTCGGACTGGAATGCGGGCGGTTAATTATCGATACATCCCCTACCGCACTATCCAACGCGACCGTTGCTTATCGATCCGGACGTCTAGTGGGAGTCTAGGGTAGCTTTGAAAGGATGGAAGGATGCACAGCGCAGCCCGTCTACGTCAGGTTTTGCGACTCATTGGGACGGATGGCAGAGGATCGTCAGAGGATTGACGAATGGAAGGGAATATGCTCCAGGTTGCATCAGGATGGAGTCTGGCGGTGGTGCATGTTTCGGCGAAGAGGATGGGCAACCTCACGCCAAGATGTCAAGCCTTGAAGCAGGTGAGAAGCATAATCTGCTGAGAAAGAATGTTATTTACTGGACAAGGACATCAAACGTTGTTTCAAAGAGACGGGGAGAGGAAGGAAAAAAGAAAAAAAGAAAAAAAGAAGGAAAGGGGGAAACAAAAAAGCAATTCAGAGAACCAGGTTGGCGAAAATGATCCTCAAAACCTGGCCGTACGTCGACTCTGGCAACCAGTTAGGCGCCCCGTATCGTCCATCCACGCCGTCGGGACCTTGATTACTAGGTAGGAGATCTGATTGACATCTACCGATAGTTATCGCATGCGTAACGCTGGATCCTGTTGCACTAGTGCAGCCTCCCCCTTTCTCCGATTGACCCGAAGCCTGCTGCCGAAGGATTCGGAAGTGAGAGGACGAGACGTACCTTGAAAAGCCCGCACAGGCCGTGTCACCTCCCGTCTGCAGGCCGTTAAAAAGGAGCACACGCGGTGCTGCAGATAGCGGCAGGGGTAGGCGAGCAGGGATTCATGCACTCAGGGGCACACCTCACCCTTCTGCCAATGAGGAGCAACAACCGTTGACGCTAGGACATTTGAGCGTCGTTGCCTCTGGCGTCTGGTTGGATTGGATGATTGGGTAGGCCTCTGCAGAGAAACGCATCCGTGGACAGAGAGACGTCGACGGGCTTATCCTCGCAGACGACGTTTGCCTCATCAGACAACCCTGCGTCGCCTTGCGTCATGTCTCTGCCAACTCGGTAACCAGCGCGCATTGCATGAACCTTTGCTGGCAAGCCGATCGCCTCATCCGACCGGCCTCGGCAACCGCATAGCAACAGCACCAGCCAGCGTCCCCAGGACCGACGCGCCAGGGATGATGAACCGTCATGCAAGCAGCGCTGGCTCGGGCCAACCAAGTCCGCGGGTGTTCGTGCTAACAAAGCTGTTAGGCCCGGCGCCGACTAACCCGTCTCAGGCGTAGCAGAGTAGCGAGGCCGGGGCGCATCCCTGCGGGACTCCTCAAATTCGTGCGATTGGAGCAGCGCCGCCGGGGGCAGATCTCGTTTCGTCGAGCTGCTGCAGCAGGAACTGGTTGTGACGATCGTTTCAGTGATTGAGACGGAGGCAGAAATCTTGCTCGACAAAGCTGGTTACTGCCCTACGTCTACAGCGCCGTCTACGAGGCCATTGTGCTGGAAGCTCCCCCGAGTCAGGCAAATCGTACGATTCAGGCGCGACGGCGGCAGTCTTCCTAGAGGTTTGGCCGGCACCGTGGCACTCCATCCCTTCGTCTAACGACCGTGGCGCCCTCTACTGCGGGGATGCCGCCGTTGGCTCAGGCCTAATACCCTGTATTCAGCACCCATCCAGATCGGTCTTCTACACTGGGCTCCAAAAGTCCGGCGCCGCGGCATTGGCGCATTGAGTGCACGACCAGCGCCAAGGTCTGGGTGAAACGGACCAAAATAACTTATCAAGTACCCTGGACCCGCGACAGTGCTCGCGGTGGGACGCCTCCACGCGAAATTCCACATTATGCAATCTTTGCGGACCCTGGTTGCGGATTTGATATGGCCAAAAGTCCACATCCAGGTCCGCGCGGGTGCTGTGGATTGCAAGTCCGACACGTTTTCGTCCGAAGGTCCAACGGCGACCAGGCCACATGGCCTGCCTTACGATGCCAGCTCGGCGAAGGGACCGTCATAGACTGTGGTGAAGCAAAACTTTACACCAATTTCAACCCCGACGTCCATTGCACCGGACCGTCAATCTGTTGATACTGTGGGACGGCTTGTCCATCTGTCGGCGTGGCTCCGCTGCCTGGCACTCTTTCTAGTCAGTCATCTGTGGTTGCTGACGACTGGCATCATTTACCGCTCGATCGCCATGTTGCATTGCACGTGGCCCCCGAATCCTCCTCACCACCCACTTGCCTTGTGCGGTTTCAGATCGGCCGAGCTGGGTTGAAAAGGATGCTGTCGCCGTTGCGTTGCACGCCGCACTCTTCCAGCTGGATCAGGGGCGATGCCAGGCGTTTCCACCTGCTGACTGCTCACCATCGTACTGTACCATGGCACCGAGCTGTTTTTGGCCGTCATGGCCGATCAATACGCTAGACGCCAACTGCCGTGAGAGCTCGAGTCTGGATTCGCTCTGCAAATGTCGATCTCTACGCTTGGGCGTGACCGTGCGCGTAAATCGAGTCAGGATGCCGCTGCCGTGGGATGGAGGTGCCTGTGGGTCCAGCAGGCGAATCAGAAGGTACCAGAGGATGCTGATCTGCACGTGATTTTCGCGTTTCGTGATTTTGCCTTGTTGCATCAACCGCGTCACGGCCACTCGGTAGGTGAACGCTGCGTCCCGTTCGGGCAGTTTGTTTATACGGTGTGGCAACGACGTGTCACTGTAGCAATCGTCTTTCATCCTGGTCGACTCGACTGCCTGGAAATGGCTCTTGAGGTGATTGACCTCATCTCTTCCAGCCCCTCGCCTGACATTCTGCCTGTCACGACGAGTGCTCCGAAGCAATCCTCGGCAGCTATCCCTAGCAGCGATCCGTTCGACAGTTTCGACGATGGACCGACCATCACAGAGGATCGCCAAACAAAACGGCGCAAACTGTCTTCGCCTTCTCGTCCATCGGTAGCGACAAGCCCAAAGACCGCTAATTGCCATCTTCCTCCATTCCGCAATGCCTTTACCCGCAAGCCCGGCGCTGTTGTCGATCCAATCGAGTTTACCAGCTCTCCTGGGCATGTCCAGTCCTCGCTATCAGATCCAGCACAGAATACAAAGACAAAAACTGCCACGACGTCTATTCTGCCATCCATCGACTCGGACCCTTTTGCGAGCTCCCCGCGCACGACACTACCTCCAGGACCACACCCAAAACAGAATTTTGCGCTCGACACAATCGTGCACTCCGACCCATTTGCAAGCTCTCCTCCCCCGGTTCAGTCACCGCAGACCCTGTCCAAACCTGCCGTTGCGCCCAACAATAATGAATGCCCCGACCCCTTCGCAAGCTCTCCGAAAAATGCAGCGCCTGTTTTCCGATCCCCGCGACGGAGCCCCCTCAAAACAGCTCACGACAACGTTTCTCCTACGCGCGACCGGGGCCTGGACCTCATCTCCAGCTCTGCCCCAGAGCATCTTTCCTTCAGGTCTTCTCCAGCAGTGAGGAAAAGCCGCCAAGTTATATGTCTTGATGAGTCCGAACAGTCGGGCGATAGTGATGGGCTCCCCGACATCGATGATATTGACCTGTCCAAGGCGATTGCACCCCCCCGCCGGTCGGCCCTAGGTAGAAGCCGTAGCGAAGTGATCCCGAGGCTGGCCAAATCACTCCCAAAGAAGTCGGCGGCGGAGAGGGAGCAAGAGCGCAAGGCCAAAGCTGCGACAAAGGAAGCAGAAAAGGAAAAGAAGCGCCAGGAAAGGGAAGAAATGAAAAGGAACAAGGAACAGGAAAAAGCACGAGCAGCAGCACTGGCCGAGGTCAACAAGATCCGCACGGACAAGAAGATCTCTGTGGCAGAGATGATTGTGGACTTGCCTGCCGAACTAAGCGAAACGGTTCGAACACAAGTCGAGACACTCCTAGATGGATTGTCAGTCCAGCATACGACATGGGAGAACCCGATGAAGAATGTGGTTAGGTGGCGAAGGAAGATAACAAGTCATTTCGACGAGGATCGAGGGTATTGGCAGCCCATGCCTCTCCGAATTGACATCGAGGACCACGTGCTTGTAATCGTTACAGCCGAGGAGTTTGTTGACATGGCGGTAGGAAAGGAATTAGAGTCGCATGCTCTACAGCTTGAAAGCCTGTTCCCGAACAGACACATCATCTACCTTCTTGAAGGCATCACGCCGTGGATGCGCAAGAACCGCAACATTCGCAACCGGCAGTTCACATCGCGCGTACGGCAGGATGCCGAATCTGCGTCGACCCGGCGGCGGGGAAACACCCTGCAGGAGTATATCTCCGAGGACCTCATCGAGGACGCTCTGCTCCAGCTGCAAGTCATGCACGACGTCGTCATCCACCACACCACCATCCCCCTCGAGACGGCCCAATGGATCACCATCTTTACGCAGCACATCTCCACCATCCCCTACCGGCGGCAGAAGGACAAGGCGACGCTGGGCGCCGGTTTCTGCATGGAAAGCGGGCAGGTGCGGACCGGTGACGACAGTGCCGACACGTACGTGCGGATGCTGCAGGAGATTGCGCGCGTCACGGCGCCCATCGCATACGGCATCGCGGCCGAGTTCGGAAGCGTGACCAGGCTGGTCAACGGGCTGGAGAAAGGGGGCCCGCTGACGCTGGAGAGCGTGCGCAAGAGCGCCAACAAGGACGGGGCGTTTTCGGACAGGACAATAGGGCAGGCGGTCAGTAGGAGGCTACATAAGGTGTTTACGGGGAGGGACGAAAACAGTACGGATGTATAATGCTTGCGTGGTGCATAGGTTTATGAAGCTGGCCAAGCAAGCCGTTGGAGGGTTTCCACCATTAGGTTATTATTCGTCCATCATTTATTAGACACACGCCAAGTAGGTTGTGTTTCTGCCCGACCCAAATACTAGGAACAAGCCAAATGTACACGTCAGGACTAAGGGCATGGTCTACCCGGAAATCAGACAGCATGGCTGCCTGCGTTTCCTCCAGTTTCAAGAGCTGTTTGACGAGATGTTGTAGGGTAGGTTGGAGGTAGAGACCAAGCCGATCTCACACACTGAAACATCAGACCTACTGTTCAGACAAAAAGAAGTTGCTGGTGGGCGAATGACTCATACAGTTGATCCCCTTTGCAGAATTGTTGACACTATGAGCTCTCGACCGTTGTTCTTAGTTACTTTGAAAGGGCTATCCAGCTTCGCTACCATTTGCCCACCGTGAAAAAACAGGTGGCAGAAAACACCGTTAATGCTTGCAGGCTCGTGGTGCGAGGCGTCTGCCGAGCTGAGCTACGAAGCACATCTGAGCAAACAGCCTCGAGTTTGTCCATGGCATATGCCTTGACCTGTAGCCGCCAACCTCCATGAACAGGTTGGTAACCGTTTGCTATTCCGTGAATTTTGCTTGGTCAACTTCACGCAAAACCTCCACCTAGAGGCGTAACTAGCATTGATCTCACCTTGCGTACACACTGCATTCAATCAAATACTGCAGCTACTGCTGATCAAACGTCTTCCGAGCCCGCTTGTTTGTTTGTTTGTGAAACTGCAACCGCAGCAACTCGGAAACTGCATCATCATCCTGCATTGCGAACTATTGCCATATCATCAAGCATCACCCTCTGCAGCCGCCGCCAAACAAATCATCCGTCGAAGTAAGTCAGCTCAGCATACCCTCGGCTTTCCGGTTCCCGCGAGAGTTTACTGACTGTTTCTTAGCCAACATGGAGCAATCGTTCCAGAACAACGACGAAGTCTACTACGACGAGATCACTCAATCTGGCCATCCCTACCCCCCTAATTGGAGCCAGATCACCCGCGACCTAGACATCGAAGTAACACGACACTTCCAGAAGCTGGTAGAAACACAACTCAGGGAGATCATGGAAGAGAAGGATTCCCAAGATCGCCTTATGGCCGAGCAGGACATCATGACAATCCCAAAGGTGAGGGATATCGGCGCTCAACTGGACGTCGCCCGCGGCCTCGTTGAACTGGGAACCGACCACTACAGCCCCAAAGTCGCCGGTTGTATTCCGAACCACGAGCTTGTCATGGCTGTCATGCTTGCCAACGACCATGTTGTTCCGGGCGCCATCGAGAAGTCGCTGCGTCTGCTCGGTTACTCGGCGCTGCTCAACTGGCCAATGAAGTGCAATCAGACTCATGGTCTTGTGAAGAAACGCGCATTCGTGGACCTGACCAACGAAGATGACGATGCATCCTTAGTGTCCTCTATGGAGGATAAGGAATCAACCGAGCCTATCATGGCATCAAGCTCCGTCGCCAAGAAGCGAAAGGCCCTCGGCTGTCCACCAACTACGGGAGACGCTAGGGACAACCCACTCCCGCGCACCAAAAGAGCGAAACCCGCCGGTAACTCTGGCAGAAACACGGAGCCGGCTGAGGGCAGACGACCAACAGGCTTCTTTACGAGTTGGCTCTACGACTCGAACACAGAGGTGTAGAGGAGTCTTGATTTGAACCGATCTGTTCGTCGTTGTACTTCTGCGATTCTTGTGCGGCAGCAGAAGCTGAACGACGTGCCGGGCGCGAGCATTGGTCAATGTACAACGAGCGGCGGCTGGAGGTATTGCTAGAGTGGGTGCCAAGATGGTTGCGGATAGCGAGTGAGTGAGGCGAAACCACTGAGTTTATGGCAATCGTGCCTGTCTCGTTGATAAAAGCTGAACGATAACATGGCGTGTGAGTGCCTTAGGGTAGTGACCAAGATGTATTTAATTTGCCAGAAGACGTGAAGAAATGGATGTGCCTAGTTTGTGGTCTCGACTGGTGCTCTCCACTGCTGGTCACATAGACGACAAGGTACATACAACACATGATGACAATCGAAGAAACGATACTCAGAAACGATATTCTATAAAGGTATTTCCACGAGAATGTTTGCTTTAGTATACAATGTCACCAAACCACGGTTTGGCCTTCGTATGATGATCACGGGTTTGTAAAACTGCTTGGGAATCAGCCTCTCCCACTGCTATAAAGGATGGTTACCTCTCGGCGGTTCCACGACCATCTCCTTCATCTCCTCCGACTAATTCTATTAGCCCTGGTGCTCCCAATCCTGCAGTGATCCCTCTTAGACAATGATTTTGCCCCAAGTACAACGGTTGACCAAGAAACTAGAAATACCTACACACCTACATCACCGCAAGCCGCAGAGGACAGCCCCGAATCCATCAGTATTCAATGCTTCCTGTCATATCAGCTGTAATCAGTAAGTTGTCTTCTCATATCGCACGGTCAGGCTGCGCATGCCCTTTCTTGTTGACGATACACAGGAGCTCTTCCATTGTCCTGACGAACTTCTCTGGAGCAAGGGGGGATCACTCAACCATGGAACCGTTGGGGGCTGAGGCAAATGAAGCATGGGATGAAGCAGCGATAACGACCCGCAGCAAGGCCAGCATCACCGTCCCCAAAGATATCAAGCTTGAAGACACAAACCAGCCCTGGAACACGCCCTGGGACAGCATCGAGAATATGGCGGGCGTCTCCATCACGCCGGAATTCAAGAATAATGTCAAGGCCTTCCTCGAGATAGTCCTCCTGCAGAAAGAGGTACAGGAACGTCTCAAGCCCCAACAATCCTTGCTCAAGGTCCCCGCTGTCATGGAGGTCGTCCATGCCCTCGAATTTGCCGAGCAACCCCTCAACCTTGACCTGTGCGAAGGTCGCTATTCAGTCGAGCGATGGTAGCATTCCACCGTGTAGGGAGCCGCACAGCACCACTAAGTCACTGAGTCAGCACAAATACGATCTCTAAGCCAGGGGTATTGGCATACTGGTGAGGTGAAAAAAAGAAAGAGAAAAACTATTATTAGGATGATTCGACAGCAGATCGACATTGTATAATGGTTGAGTTCTCGTTAGTTGTGATAGTGCGCTAGAGGTGAGGTCAATTTCTTTGGCAAGGGTGGAAATGCTTAGATGATGAGCCTTAGACGCCCGGTGTTATCATGGACCAAGTACTGTATCGGCATTTACTCATTTCCCCTTATTTCTCGAATAACCTTAAGTTTTTTATTACTAAAACTCAAGATTCGTGACATAAATGTAGCTGTAAATTACGGCCCTTTGCTATCATGGGACAAAATCTTGCATCTATGTGTCAAAGGTGGTCTGAACTGAGACCCCACCCAAGCAACGCCGCATGAGATGAGTAGGAAAGGGGCTTGTGTAACACTATTTATGATGTCGTCAATATGATCTCAACGCCATCATACGACAGGCGACACCAAAATCTCACGGTTCGATCAGCTGCCAACAACTACCTCTTCCGATTTAGTCGAATTAGTTCTGTATGAAACCGGGAGCCTTTTTACAAATCCAAATTCCTTTAGCGAGGGCGCAGGACTTACTAAACGTGCAAACTGCAATTGCCTGATTCCAAACCCCTTCCCACGACTCCGACTGTAAACCCATCATTATGCAAGAGTAATTGAACTTGCTTGGACCTGTATAGTGAGAACTCCATGTCAAAATCACTCTATTATCCATCTCATAAACAACGATCCGTCATGTAACAGAACCCTCAATCCCCGAGTCGATATTGAACGACTGGCATCGCCACATACTGCTTTTGCCTGCCTGGATCTTTGGCGGCGGTTGCGATTCCAGAGTATCCATCCATTCACCGTGGCCCAGACGCGGGGATTGGGGCTCAAGGTTGAGCTCCTCGTTGATATTGTCTAGGACGACCACTATAGGCTCCCTGATGACCATTCAGATGTTGGCTCGGAGAGATTTGTTAAGAGGATCGCCCACAGCTTGTGGGAATCCAGTGTGGAGAAAATACAGTGCTTTATGAATCAGTCATTGACCTTGACCATGGCCGGCATGCCATGTTTAATACCAAAGGAGAGTATTATCTCATGAAAGTTCGATGCTAATATTAATCATCATATGCTGATCAAGAGCACCCTAGGCAATACTTGCCGCCATGGGACAAAAGTTGACGCCTCCTCACCAAAATCACTACACCGTCTGGTTTCAATAAACCTTAATGGGAGACGACGCCTACAACGCCCGAGCCAGTATAACTGTAGAATGTAGCTGTTGCAAGCTAGTACCGACTTTAGGCGTCCAGAGTGCGGTCATTCCTTAGTTTTGGTTTCTGTGATGGTGTGGTAGGCCGCGTTAAAGATAGACCATGCCAATGGGTAATTTTGGGCTCAAAATAGATGTCTCTTTTAGTAGCGGGGCTTTTTTGGGTTGTACTAATGCCTATTGTATTATCTACATGGAGAAATACTTGGGCCTTTTTCGGGGGCATATTTTTCGATACCCCCAAACAGGCCCCATTCAGGCCTATGTCCATGGTATAGTTGGTGAGGGTTCGGAGATGCGGAGACGTAGAAACCGATGATTATATTAGGGGCGAAGAGTCGAGGTTTTGCACAATACCCACAAGGGAATAGAGCACAGATGATTAACACTAATGTCTGTTCGGTGCGACAAGGCCGTCGCTGGTCACGAATGGATAATTTGACCCGTGCTTAGGCGAACGGAACTGGGATTGAGCTGGCCTAGAAACTTTCTGTAGCGTCTCCTGCCGAAAGAGTGCCAGGAGCGTGGCGGAGCGAGCCTATAGCGAGGCCAGTACGTTACGATTGTTGCAGATGAGGCTGGGGCCGTTTCTGCCCGTCGAGGAGACGTATTCTCACTTGATTGGACCAGGGATCCAAGGAATATAATAGCTGGGGCTGCTATTCCTGGCCACGGGAAAGCTTTATGGAGGTAGTCTTTATCCCCGAGGCCAACGGATCGTTGCAGCTGGCGGCGGAATCGATGTCGTACCCCGAGGCATCCTGAAAGGCCTAATTAGAAGAATCAAATTATTACGTCTTTATCTTATAATATTAAGTAAAATAAAGCAATTTGTTAAATAGATCTTGGGGTTTAAGTTAATTAGTATTACTCGTCTGTCTTCATTATCATAAGGTTAGTGTCACGGCCCAGTACAGGGACCTATGTGGGGGGCTCCCGGATTAATAGAAATCCCCGTGTACACATCACGTGCAGGTCCACCTACGGGTAGATCCGCCCGCAGGGGACGGATGACCCACAACGGGAGTCGAAGCGTCGAACCTTCGACGCTGCGACTCAGCGACATTAGGATAACTATATAGATGGGGAGGACTCTACGGGATCTAGCTAGAGGACTCACCAGCTATCAATACAACTTGGTTACCACAATCTACTTGTGCATTACCAGACGTAACACCAGACTTCAGTATTGCTCAGTATAACGCCCTGATCGCCCGCCAACATAAAAGATGCCTACCCGGTATCCTTTAATAGTTGGAATCCGACCCAGACGTTATAGTTAGGACTATCTGCCTAAATATGCCCAAGACCTTGGACCCACATCCAACTCCCTTCATTTATCCACTTTCTCCCACGCCCAACGAAGTGACCCGTGTTCCTAGAAATCCTCGCATCCTTCTAATCGCCTGACCATTTTACCGACATCTCCCTTCTGTCTACAAAATGGCCTTGGAACTGGAAGCCACGCCAAGATATGTGCTTGAGCATCACATTATTAGCGATGACGATGAAGACGCAGAATTTGTCTTCCGTCGAAATGGGAAGCGTTTCTATATCAAGGTTTCCCCAACGTACTTCGTCAACTCCCCTCTCTCAACGGACAACTACCGCTCTTATCTAAATATTATTCGGTTTGAAGATGTGGTGCTCGGAGATATCTACGAAACCGATGTCTACGAATGGATCATGAGCCCATTTCAGACGCTTCTCTCGCTTGCCCCAGAGCCAGTGAGCCCACCAAAGAATATAACGTTGAAGGACCATCTCTTCCCTGAGTATTTTGTCTTCGAGCTAGACATTATCGACGAGAAATCATGCCCCCGCCGAGTCTTCCCCACGGATGAGCCACATATGGCATTAACTATTCGCTTTGATGACGCTTCCTCGATGATCTCGAAACATGGACAGCCTTTTATGATCCAGCTAGGATCGCTATAAGCTTCCCAAACCTAGAAGATGCACTCTTTAATCATCCTCGGAAAGTCCTCATTGAGAACAACCAGACGGAATGCTTTCTTAGGCGATGTAACTCTGGTGCCCAAGCCAAACGAGAACTCAAGATGCATAAGATGATACATGCGGCTGGTCTAGACTCTCAACATCGTCTACCTCACCTTTATGGGATTGTCATAGACGATGCAGACTTCATCATTGGTCTGCTGCTCACGTATATTGATGGCCAGCCGCCACCATACGTAACGATCGGCCCCAGAAACCCCAGTGAACCCCCGCTTGCCACTAGAGAAAAGTGGATGCGTCAGGTCGATACCTGCCTGAAAGCGCTACATGACGCTGGCATAGTCTGGGGAGATGTCAAGCCAGAGAACATTCTAGTAGAAAAGGATGATAATGCATGGACTATAGATTTCGGTGGTGGCTATACCGAAGGTTGGATTGAGAGGAATATGGCGGCAACTATGGATGGTGATGTAGTAGGTATAGCTAAGGTGAAGAAGGTTATTCTAGAGTCTGACTTAGAGTATCACGGCCATAACAGGGCTCATGCGGGGACTGCCGGTGGAATAGATAAGCCGTAGAACACATCAAGTAGGACCCTCATAGGGATCCTAGAACAAGGATAAAACGTCCTGAAGGCCAGTACAACATGTGCGCCAGCACGAAATCCACTAGGCCGGGAACATGACTGAGTACAGGATGGCCGGTCCATAGAATTTGCAGGTGCCAATGTATACTGGACCACGACATAGGCCAGGATAGAATGGATACCAGTTCGGGCCATGGGCTAACGCAGACGCTAGGACAGCACAGAGGATGGACCAGTTCTAATGACCACACATAATGAATAGGGCAAATACAAGGAAGAAGATGCCTAATTGGAAAGGATGAAATTTAAAATAATACGTTTACAAGTCATGGCCGCGTCAGAACATCGCATTACTTCTGCAGAAGTTTCCTATTCTAGCAGTCACAACAATAACTATAAACTCTTCAATGTCAGCTCGACGTGGATCTGGTAAGCCCGTAGGACTATTCTGTTAAGGTTTGGATGGTCTCAATGCTAAGCTAGGCTGCCTTAGCCAACGATAGTCAAGTGGATCATCTGAACTTTATAGAAATATGGACGCCCCGGTACTTTTGGATTTAAGATCTTTCATAATATTTATCTACAGGAAGATTGGATCTCCACCTTCACAACTGATTCAAAATCACTTGCCCATGCCCACGCCGAGTCCGAGTTCAGCTGTTCAGCTTGAGCAAGATAACAGCTACTTGCCAGAGGTTTGGGTTGGTTTGAAGCCCAGAAGATGTAGTGGGCAAAGAGGCTGATAGCGGCAGGCGTTATATGCTATTGGAGTCATCGTTATCCTGACCCGTATTGGGGTACGCCTCCGGACGGTAGGCATTGGAGGCTTCCAGGGAGATGATTATCTCGTATTCCTGGTAGAAAGTCGGTCGCCAATGAGTTTCAGTACGTTACTGACTTGAAATTGATGCAGTGCCTCACTCTTTACACGATTAATGCGATAATCGTCCAGATCACCTACTATACTGGTGGAAACATAGATGTGTCCGCAAGTCAGGTTCTCACGCTACCTGATAGAGATGTGGAAATCCTTGAATATGGGTCCAAGCTGGAGTACGCTTCCTGGTATACGTACCCGGGAGTGATTTGTGAGTGCAAAAATCGGCGTCTGCGGCACGTGTAGCTGCTCTATACTGACAGTTGCCTCGCAGGGACCCTGAAGTTGCAAGTTCTCTTCTTTTTTAGACGCCTAACGTTAGGTATCTTCCACACCAGAATGATCAAGATATTATTCTGGATCGTCGGATTGTCATGGATCGCCCTCATACTGACGGTCTCACTCACTTGCCGACCATATCACTACAATTGGATGATTCGACCGCTCCCTGGGCCGCAATGCACATTTCGTCCTCAGAACTTCTGGGTCCTTGTTGTTCTCAACGTTTTATCCGACGCTGCAATCCTAGCCATCCCAATCCCAATCCTGTGGAGCCTCCGTATTTCGCCTCTTCGTAAACTGGGAGTGTCGCTTTTGCTCTGCTCTGGTCTCTTCATCATATCAACCGCAATTGTCCGCGCTGTGCTGACTCTACGCGGCGCGCCTTCTGTCATCAATATCAACCGCTGGGGTTTTCGCGAAACTGCCGTCGGCATTGTTGCTGTTACCGCAGCTGTCTTGGCGCCCTTATTCACCAGAGCTTTCTGGCGGAAAGGCCGGTACATCCCCAACGACGACCTCCACCAACAAAGAACATATAGGGTAAATATAAGCAGCCTTGCTGCCGGCAGCCCAGAGGACCAGGCCATCGAGGAGGACCGCTTCGAATGAATATGGGTGTCGAACATTGGGACTTACTCCAGAAGTAACGAGGCACGGAGATTAGACTGATATAAGTTTGTGTACTAGGAACATTATTTCCTGCAGAAATTGGGATCATTGGGGCCGTTCAGACATCAATCACTGCGTCAGCGCGCACGCGATACGGATACAGGGAGCGCATTATTGCTCAGGGGGTTTAGATCAGTCAAACCCCTTACCTAGTGGAGCTAAGTAGGGGCGACAGCCAAAGGAAATGTCCGTCGACCGAGGAAAACTAGATACTTATATTTGCATGCACTTTGCAGTCACGCGTACCGCTGCTAACGGCTTTCCCCGAATCCATCTCGCTGCGGTATAAACCCTTCCAGGCTCTCCTAACCCGGTATCCGCAGAATCTCACCCTCCATACATAAATCGACAACAGTCTGCTCGGCACCTGTATCATTGCTGGACCTAAACCCACCATACCGAGAAGAGTTGCCATCCATTTGTCCCCCATGAAGTGTTCTGAGCTTGAATTTTCTTGAACAATGGAACGAGCAGAAAAGTTCTGTGAACCAAAATACTCACCGTACTAGCAGCACTCAAGTCGATGATGGTCCCTGACTCGAGAAGGACACCGACAGGGCGGATACGGAAGAGCATATGTGAATCGAGGCCGAAGGTAGTGGCTTGGAGGATGACAGTCATGACGGAGTTGTCAAGGAAGCAACAGAAGGTCAATACGGGAAGAGCGCTGAGCCGATTAAGTTGATTGAGTGAGGAAGCAGGAGAGGTTGGCAAGGCAATGCTTGGAAGCTGAGAGAAAGCTTCTAAGATTCGCCATGGAAATTGATTCGGAATCCTTATAAGCGACGAGTACGATGGACAATAATACGATTCCTATTGCCAGCCAATATTTCTTGGTATGCAGATGCTAAACTACATATGCGAAATATTCATCGGTACTGTGGCAAGTACTATACGTAGCTTTGACAAGCCGGCTAGCGGATCGTTTGCAAGACCATAAAGTTTGACTTGTGTCTGAGTTCCCGTGTTCAAGCATTTGGTGATTTGGTGAATCCTCTGTGTGCTTTGCGATTAGCTGCACATGTACGCCTTAAATCATCAGCTCAAGACAAGATCAGAGTCTACTCTACAGAAAGCGAAGATGTAGAGATGAGCCAGGGGCCCTATTTCGGGGTCTCCATAGGCTCTTGACGCATGGTAACATGGCGTAGGAGTTTTGTCATGATGCTAGCGAGCCAATTTGCAAACTTGGTCACGTCTTGTACATGTTTCGCGAATTATTTGGCCTATTGACGAGAGCAAGAGGAGGATCTTCTACCGTATCGCATTGCCAAAGCCTTGGCCGCGGCAGAAGGAACGCTTGAGTCACTGGCTAGAGTTGGTGAGGCCTGAATCCAGAGACCGACGAAAGTTTTGGTGATATCATAGCAATCAAAGAAATACACTATAGCGGCAATCTTTGCGAGTGTTTCTAAAGTAAACGACTTAGGAACGGAGATATTTGGCCGTGGACGATATCTAGAACAATCAGAAAAGCCTTGGCATACCACTCGGACGTCTTTATATAGTGGAATATATTACCGTGGCCAAGCCCTTCATGCCAAGAGCGTCTCAATATATTCCTAGAAGTCGATGAAGCGAGACACAAATGTCTTGACAAAACCGGTGTTTGCAACTCATCAGGTTCTTTGATCGCTGACAGAGATGCTGATATATCAAGGTGTTCTAAGCATTTGACTTGACTTGTAGTAACTTCAAGCTCCGTACCAACAGGTATAGATGAAAATACCTGCTCCTTATCGAAATGAGCACCGGACTCAGTATTAGGCGCGGGTTCGGCGTCGGACTCGGGGTTGGACTCGCTGATAGGTACTGGCTCGAAATCAGGGATGAGCGGAGAAACGGCAGATTCGGTGTAGATACATCATCACCAATATGTGTGGATCCTTTGAGAATGTCCGTTGTATGGTATGCTTGTTCAATTTCGTTATCTTCTCTTCCTTTTTTCCCTGCTGCTTCTCCTTCTTTATTATGAACCCTTGGCCAAGCCACTGGATTGCCTGCATGTTGGGATGAAATAAAACGAGCTCGACGTCAGCGTATTGATCTAATTTCAAGATTTTTGACCGCTTCATCGTTCATCATTACCCAATGAGATTTGAAACTGGGATGGTGGCTTCCCTCCAGAGTCACGTGGCCAGATCACGTGCCAGGGGGACACATGAGCCTGCTTCAACCCGCTTTACCAGCTTCTGGTAGCATCAGGTTAATGCAAAGGGTCATTCGAAGACTCTGAATCCACAGCCATCCTCGGCCATACAGGCAGGATAGGCCTTGCTTCGAATGATTGCTCATCATTCTGGTTCTTGACAGTACCCTATTAGTCAACTCCCAATGCTAATAACAGTGGATCTCTATATTGAAAAGAACCAGCAGGGCCTATCTATCGAATCAATTTTAATGAATCTCCCATCGTTTTTATGATACAAGTGGGAGTACGAATCCCCAATATCCTGGTGGAGATGAACCTCATCGATTTAATGAAGTCATGAAAATTGCTCGAGTGTCCGAAGGTTCCAGAGCCCAGTCACTGTTCCATGATTTCTGTGCAGCTATGTCCAGATGTGTGAGCAACCATAGGGCGTAGCTCGTTGCTGCATATTACTTCGAAAGGCTGTTGCAGCCCACTTATTAGGAGCCGCGGTGGGATTTTCTGCCTGGTACCTGCAATTTGGCGTCTGATCTCTAATAAGAATCTCATCAATGTCTGAACGCTCTGCATTCGATTCTTGCTTAGAGCTGGCCTAATGAAGGCTGAAGGACAGTAATGGTTCTGTGATTTCTGGTTTTGTAATTAACCACAAACATTTGTTTCCACGAGCCAATGAGAAGTGGAGCGGCATCCTCACAAGCTAGACTGGAGGCCGACCAATGAAATGATCCTTCGGCATCACTCGGCTTACAACACACGGTGCGGGGTTGTTGAGGGAATTCGTCCGCATAGCCTCCACTTATCCGTAGTCAAGCTTTATTTACCTTAGATCTCTTGGCTGATCACCAGTACTTTAAGATGCCTGTATGCGATACATGCCTAAGAACTTTTCGTACTCGGGAAGCCTGTGAGCAACATATGAACGAGAAGAAACATGGAAGACCGACTGTCAAATGCGACAAATGCGACAGACTGTTTAGATCTCGAAGCGCAGTAGAACAGCACAGGCAGAAGTCGGACACAGGAAGCCAAAAATACCCTGTGAAACCTGCGTCGATAAGTTCCAAACTCAACTAGCAGCAGAGCAACATATGGAGGCTAAGGGCCATTACAAGAACTACTGTAAGCCCTGTGGCCGAAAGTTCTCCAATGGAAATGATCTGAAAATGGTTGGAGATTATTCACAAGCGTCCTTCGATTTTCGATACTGACAAACCCCTCCTATAGCATCTCAATACCCACCGTAACACAAACATGTCCGGTCCCTTGTGCAAGACCATCGCAGGCAGTGTCGATAATCACATCAGGCCTGGGCCTTACCGCCGAGGCTGCCAATCGAATGAGACGACGATCCTTGGCTTGAATTTGGGTCTGATGGATCTAGTGTCATTACTGGCAACGCTCCGATTACCTGTAGCGATTATACAGTTGGATGGATCTGCGCTTTACCAAGTGAGATGGCAGCAGCTGAAGCGATGCTCGATCAGGTCCATCTGCCCTCACTAAAACATAAGCAGGACGACAACACTTATATTGTTGGCCAAATTGCGCAACACAAAATCGTCATAACTTGTCTGCCATTAGGGCGTGTTGGCACCACGTCTGCGGCCGTGGTGGCAGAGCATATGCGCTTGACCTTCACCTCGCTGAAATTCAGTCTTCTGGTGGGCATCGGCGGTGGTGTCCCGAGCAAAAAGTTTGATGTGCGCCTTGGAGATGTCGTTGTCAGCATACCTTCAGACACTTCCCCTGGGGTCATTCAATATGACTTCGGCAAAACCGTCCAAGACGGCCGCTTCGAGCGAACAGGCTGTTTTAACCAGCCCCCGGCTTTTCTACTCAGTGCTGTTGCACGACTAAATTCTCAAGACATATTACAATCATCTCCAGATAGGTCCAAGATCTCAGACCATTTAGCCTATATACAGGCTAAATACCCCAGAAAACCAAGTTGGTCATACCCAGGCGTGGAGAAGGACCAACTGTTCAAGAACGATTACGACCATGAACCAGGCAAGTCAACATGTGCCGATTGTGACTTAGCCCAGTTAGAAGTGCGGCCGAGCCGTGGAAGTGATCAACCAAAGGTTCATTATGGGCTGATAGCATCGGCAAATCAAGTTATGCGCAACGGGGCTACCCGAGAGCGACTTCGTCAAGAAACGGGCGCGCTATGCGTTGAAATGGAGGCGGCTGGGCTTATGAACAATTTTCAGTGTTTGGTGATTCGCGGAATTTGCGATTATGCTGATTCCCACAAGAATAAGGATTGGCAGCTGTACGCCGCAGCAACGGCGGCTGCGTACGCCAGAGAATTGTTGCATATCATTCTATAACTTTCCCGTATTAGCATATTTTGACTACAATAAACAATAGCTTTTATAATACTTAAAAGTAGAACAGCGTCTAGATTTCAGATTATATATTAATATGTTAGCTAAGACGCTAAAGGGCCGTTGCATCTTTTACACCTTATAACAGGTTGTTAAAGGAGTATTCTCTCTACTCATCCTGAAGTATTAAGTTTCAAAACTGTATTATAATACTATATTGATCTAGAATTCCATTTAGTTACCTCTCCTGTAAGGCCAGGAGTGTCACGAGCCGTGACGACCTAACCCCCCGGACGATAAGAACTGGTCACATGGAGATAATCCAAGTGCAAATGGACCAGTTGGATCGGACTACTGATCCCACTGAGGGCATCACCAACAAACAGGGGTCAGGATCATTTGGATCAGACAGAGGCGCTCACTGATCTAAGAAAATGTGTAACTATATAGATGGGGAGGATTCTACGGGATCTGGCTAGAGGACTCACCAGCTATCAATATAACTTGGTTACCACAATCTACTTATGCATTACCAGACGTAACACCAGACCTCAGTATTGCTCAGTATAACGCCCTAATCGCCTGCCAACATAAAGACGCCTACCTAGTATCCTTTAATATTTGGAACCCGACCCAGACGTTACAAGGAGCGCTTGTTAGCTCAGAGGTTTCAATAAGACGGCGGCATTACTATGCCGCTCATCATAATAAAACGAAATCCTGACAGCCTATGCAGTCAGCTCGGCTGATATCATATAAGCGGCTGACCCTTCCATGTCACATAGCGTGCGGCACAGCTGCGGCACAGTATTAACCCACCGACTGGATTTTCTCATATTATCCTATCTTCCGCTTCATATGGCTGTTGAAAAGCGCTGTGGGAATTCAAACATTTCTAGGAATGCGCATACTTCTAAGGCACAAGCTATATGTATCATTTGTTTTCTTAAAGTTATTAATCAAACCACTTTGCTGTCAAAGATAGCCTCAAAGAGACTATCAATACATGATCTAAAAGATTAGCAAATAAAGCGAAAAGAAGATCATGATATGTCGAAGTAGCCCGTAAGGGACAGCATCGGAGCTGGGAGTTTCATGGAGACCCTACTGCTAGCCTTTTATGCACTGCAAAACAAGATAGCCCCTTATTCCCACGCTTTCCAGATGACCTCCCAGTTGGCCCAGTCAGGGACCCATGTTTCTACCTTATAGGCTGCTACTGACGATTCATCAAGCGAAAAGACTGGGGCGTGCGATCATGGTGGACTGGGAGCTGCATACCCTAAGCGGTGGATTCAGCCTTTAGCTCACCACTAGCGCTGTCAGCACGAGTTCGTGGCTGCATCGAAATTAAAAGGCACCTAAGCAATATGGCGACAGCCGGATCTTAGCCAAGGGCATCACGATGTGATATGTCGTCCGCTCGATGCGGTGCAGAGGATTGGGCGGCAGTGGCAACTCATTACTATAAGAGCAGCTGACCCCATTGTTAAAGTCCAATTATACAAAATCAGCTTTGGAGAGTCAAGAGGCATCATAACAGCCAGCAGCAGCCATGTGGACGAATGCGGCTTCTTCCATCTTCTTAATTGGACACGCCGTGTCGCGGGTCACCGCCGCCTGCCCACCAGACCTTAGGGGCATCCTGCTTGATGAGGCCAACGAGTGGTCGAGTGGCGCGGTTATCACTTTTCCCGAGGACGGAGCTGACTTCTATAATGTGACGGAACGGTGGAGCCCGTACGAGGCACCTACTTTCGCTGCGGCTATCAGTGTAGCTACGGAAGAGGATGTGATTCAGGCGGTAGGTGGAGGCTTGTACGAAACTAGCCTGGCCAAGGTCTAACAGAGAGCTTCTAGGTCCAACTCGCGCGCGAGCATCAGATTGCATTCCTAGCAACGGGTGGCCGTCATTCGGTTGTGAATACGCTTGAGAGTTTCCAGCAGGGTCTCGCCGTCGACCTCAGCAACCTTAAGTCGGTCCAAATTGACGAGGCCGCAATGACCTTGACGGTTGGTGGTGGCATCCGCACTCGAGATATTTATGGCCCTGTTAGCCAAGCTGGTTTCTGGATGCGTAAGTTGCTTCGACCATTCACGGGCATCAAACTAAAATCCTTTTCCTCTTCTTTATATCTCTAACATACAAGCAGCCGTTGGCAGCTGTTCCTGTCCCGGACTCGTCGGCGTAACCATTGGTGGTGGAGCCAACGTCTGGTCCGGAACCCATGGAATGATCTCGGACCTCTTACTTTCTGTGCGTATGATTACTGCGGAGGGCGAGCTGGTCGAAGTTTCGCAGACCCAGAATCCGGATCTCTTCTGGGGCCTTCGAGGAGCGGGTGCCAATTTTGGCATCATTACTTCGGCTACCTATCAACTACAGCGCCGGCCGGAGAACAATATTTTGGTTGTGGATGTACTTTTCCCACCGCAAGCCAATATATCATATTATGAGGCCGTGGCGGAACTCTCTAGGCACCAACCTGCGGAGCTTTCGGCCTCTCATACAGTAACGTACAACGGAACTCTCGGCCTGGTCAGTGTCGCCGACAGCGCTGGTATTGGTTACCGTTACTGACTCGTACTGCAGCCCCTGATTGCCGGCAGCTTCCTTTACTTTGGCCCTAGAGAACAAGGTCTAGAGCTTTTAGCACCTATCTTCGCCTTGAACCCCATGTTTCGTGCTATCAACGTGGTCCCGTGGGAAAGACTTCCCGCCACTATCCAGCTGGGGGCCGACGCCCAAATCTGCCTTCCCGGCTCTATCCACAACACATATGGAGGATACATGCGCAACCTGTCGGTTCCTTACCTCATTCGAACATTTACCGCGTTATCGCAATTTTACGCCCAATACCCGTCCGCCCGACGATCTGTGGCTGTATACCGCCACCGTGGCCGCGGAGGCCCGGCAGATGATATCCCTGACGACGCTACTGCTTATGCCTGGAGAAATTCCAACGGCGGATCGTAAGTTTTTGGCACCGAATTTCCATAACGACCTACTTATCCCAATCGCCAACACTACCATGACTCCCCACCTATTGTGCTTGACACTGAAAAGGACAACCGCTAACGTGGACGACAGGGAGATCAATCTCAGCTGGCCTGCAGCTGATACTGCCACAGAGGCGGCTGCAGTTGCACTGGGGGAACGGGTTCGCAGCGATTTCGTAGCAACATCTGGATACGATGAACTGGCAGTTCATGTCAATATTGCGCGTAGAACCGACACCTTAGAGCAGGTCTATGGCGTCGATCGACTTCCCCGACTGGCGGCTTTGAAGAGTATCTGGGATCCAAGTAATGTTTTCGGGTACCACCATCCGCTGCCTACAAGCTATCCCTAACGTAATGGGGCTAAAAGACTTGCTTCAAATAACATAAACCTAGGCTAGATATATCTGCTACTCTTTGAATTTATTGTTTTGATCATGGCGGCTACGGTAAATGCAACATTAGGTGCGGATAAAATGGCCTCATTAGCCGCACTTGCCCTCTTCTCTATTTCCAACCCCTAACCATAAATCCAAAAACGCAACCAACAATAAAGTAGAAGAAAGATCCCTCAAAGGAACCACAGTGATAGATTTACTCTAAAAGCTTTTATAAGACCATTAAAAATTGCTGTAATTCGAATATCTAATATTATGATTCAACGTCTTATAATATATGACCCCGTGAAAAGTTCAGTACTGAAAGCGGAAATTGGCTTCAGTGGGATGTTTTTTAATTGCGCAATCTATGGCAAGTGTATTGCGCCATTCTAATGCAATAGCCAGATTATTGCAGTTATCTACCCGTTCGCAGTTGCAACAAACAAAGAACACTGGCTGAAATGGATTGCGATATGTGAGACTGTTGAAGTTACATTCATTATTATATTTGATATGATACCGGGGATTTTGATCTCCGTATAAGTGGCTTGCATTGTCCCGTTCACTTGTCAAGCATCCGCCATTGGGGTCTTACTTTTCGCCTCGCGAGGTATGTCATCAAAGATAGTACGAAGTATACCGCTGATTATTTGTCGCTCCTGGCCTTTCTTCTTCTATTGCTCTTGGGATTACTATTGGGGTTGTCATTGGCTGGATACTACGAGCGGTTGATGCAGGAATAATCACAGCTCGTTAATGCTGCCTCGTCGCTCCCGAGCTGGCGTGGATAAGGATGGAGCGGAAGCCATCGCAGAGGACGATGACTTCTAGCATTCAGAGGTTTAATAAATCGTACATGTCGAAGAGAGCTAAGCCCCTTTGTTTCAGTCAGTTCGCGCAGTTGCATAACACACCCATGGGACTGTCGTGCTACGAGACCTCCAGTTCACACGTGATCCGTTTTTTTGCTGGGAGAAAAGGAAGTTCAGCTCCAGGCGAGCGGGTCCCACCAGCACCCAATCAATCAACCCGCACGCGCCATTACTAATCTCCCCGACCTGCTAATCCCTTTCCCTGCGGATGCTTCCGAGGTCGCCCCTCCACACAAGCTGGCCTCGAATCAAAAAGCACCAAGATGGCCTCCTCGCTGCGACGCACGGCGCCTCTGATCCTGCCAGCCGCTGGGCGGCACACGGCGACTGTCATCTTCGTCCACGGGCTCGGTGACACGGGCCACGGCTGGGCATCCGCCGTGGACCATTGGCGCTCCAGGAACCACCTCAACGAGGTCAAATTCGTGCTACCTCATGCGCCGCACATTCCCATCTCTGTGGTCCGTCTTGCTCCCCCTCCTCTTCCCGCTCGTTACACCGGAATTCGCGCTGACATCGGCGCAGAACGGAGGCATGCAGATGCCGGGCTGGTTCGACCTTGTAAGTACCGACGAGCCGCGCTGCGCTCCTCAGCTACCTACCGTACTCACACGTCGTGCTCCTCACCAGAAAACCTTGGGTACGACGCTGGAGCAGGCACGGATGCAGGCGCCAAACGACGATGCGCCCGGCATCCTTGCCTCGCGAGCCTACCTCCACTCCCTGGTGCAGGATGAAGTGTCCAACGGCATCCCCTCGGAGAGGGTCGTCCTGGGCGGCTTCTCCCAGGGGGGCGCCATCAGCATCTTTGCCGGGCTGACGGCCCCGTTCAAGCTGGCCGGCATCATCGGCCTGTCCTCGTGGCTGCTGCTTGGGCCCGGCTTCAGGGACCACGTGCCTAGTGGCGACATCAACAAGTCCACACCCGTGCTCATGGGCCAGGGCGACGAGGATCCCCTGGTGCGATACGAGTGGGCCAACGAAACGCAGAAGATGCTGAGCGCCTGGGGCTACGACGTCACCCTCAAGACGTACAGGTGAGACGCAGCCAACCCATGGTGCCAGTACCAGGCTCCAGCTAACCCTCGCAGGGGTATGGGACATTCGGCCTGCTTAGAGGAGCTCGACGAGGTCGAGGCGTTCTTGGCAAGCAGACTGCCAGCACAGGGATAGCGAGTGAGCCTATGTAGAGGTCGGTTCCGAAGACACACACGAAGACGGGAGCAAAGTATTTCTGCAAACCTGAGAGTGCAGCCCTCCCCAATCCGCAAGCGCACAAGCAGTAACTGTGTCAAAACGGAAAAGAAACCAATATCACTACCACGTAAGAAACTGAGCCAAGGTATCGTGAATAGAAACCAGCTCTGTAACGGTATAAATAGGTGGGAGACAGGTCTGCCTCGGCATTACTATACACTTAGCGCCACCTCGTAGCTGAACTCGGGCAGGCCGGCCCACAGAGGAAAAGAGTTGCCAACACTTAGATACTGGTCAGATGGGACGAAGCTCTCCAGGTCCGTCCTCACGCCCCCCGGTCTCTGCAGTGGTCTCCCATCGAAGCGGTCGTGGATCCACTGCGTCCAAACATGCTGCGTGGCCTCGAGCACCGGGTTGTGGCCGACCCCCTGGGCCACAAGAAACTCGAGGTCGCGCTGCGGATGCAGACGCCACATATCCCGCACGGTTCGCGACGTGACGTCGTACTGCACACGCACGTCCTCAGTGCCCTGCACGACCAGCAGCGGGCCCCGGAAGTCCCTATGGCCCGCGTTGCCCAGCCTTGCGAAGGCGTCACCGTACCAGGACTCGTTCCAGTCGCTGCGCCACATTGCGCCGCTCGACATGTGCAGTTCCACTAGAACGCTGATGCCGCCGTCAATTTCCCTGGCCAGCCTCGTCCGCGCGGCACCCATGGGCGTCAGCCAGTCCTCCAGCTTGAAGGAGGGAAAGATGGAATGCAGCATCACGCCGACCGTTGGCAGCATGAAGAACTCAATCGAACCGCTGAAGACGTCGGTGGTTGGGCTGACGGCGACGGTGCCTCTGAACCCGGCCACGAGGTCTGCGAACTCGTCCTCCTCGCTGACGAGGGCTTCCGAGACGCTCCAAGCAGCTCCTCCACCCTGGCTGTGGCCCATGGCAACGAACTTGGTGGACAACTGCAGCGGGAATGCCTGCCTGACGGCCCGGAGTCCGTAGAGGGCGTCTCGCGCCGTGGCCGGCGATGCGTGGTACTGATGCGGGATCTCGCTGCCGTCCCACGAAGTCGCGACGCCCAGGCCGGCATAGTCGGGCGCGAAGACGGCGTAGCCAGCCTGCACGAGGGCAAAGGGCGCCGAGTACGAGTACCAGAGGCCACGGTGCGCCGACGGTGCCTGGGAGGTAAAGAAGCCCGAGGTCCCATGCGTCCAGACGACGACGGGGACTTTGCCCGCGTCGGTGGCATTCGTACACGCAGCCGCGGACTTCCGGGGCGCGAATGGCCAGAGGACGAAGCCGCTTGTGGGAATCACGGTTCCGTTGAAGTTGCGGGTCGTGTACAGGATCCTGGACAAGGCAGTGCTCGGCGGGAGGGCGTACACGGTAGGGTCCGTGAAGGCCTGCACCTTGAGGAGCAGGCCCGGCGCCAGAGGCCCCGTGTCGTTGGCCAATGGTAGGAGGCGGTAGAAGTCGTCCTCGCGAGGGCCGCCCGAGGCGAGCTGGGTGCGGTCGAAGTTGACAATTGTCTGGATCCGCTGGACAAGCGCATCGTCGAGCTGGGCGGCGGCAATCTGGGCGGGCGTTAGAGTAAAGGATGAGTTAAAGCCGGTTGAGTGGACGGCGGCAGAGGGGCCTTGGGCGATGACGAGGGGCGCAAAGGCCGCGATAGCCGCAGCTGCTAGAATCATTTTGTTTCAATGTCTTCCGATGAAGGTTGCCGAGAGATTCGTGCAAAAACTTGCCAGTGGTGTGTCTTTTAGATGCGCAGAATGCTGTGTCTGATTTCAAATACTCGGCCGCGACAAATGGCGGAGCACTCTCTCCCTACAAACACCACGGCCGCATCTACGGATATCAGTTGCCCCAAACTCCTAAAGCCGCTTGCCAACCCCCCCTGCTAGGTCCATCTGGGCAGTTACCAATCGACCATCGGCTTACAACGAAATCGGACAAATAACCTGGCAACGATTGGAATGGTTCCAAGGTCGCCCTTGAGGAGGACCCATGATATAGGCCGCGCGAGTCGTTGTTTGGAGACATGGCACAATCAAGTTTATGCCGTCGAAGCCACTGTTTCGACGTCGGTCTATGCACAAGGGCTTTCGGGCAAGGCCAATCCCGAGGTCAACAAAATGCGGACAATAATTCCAATAAACTCAATGGTCTAAACGGCCGGGGGAAAGTTCTTTCGTTGAGCTCCAACTCAAGATGGTTTGAAAGAGATTCTGGCAATTGTCAGACGGTGTGTGACTTGTGCAAACACACTTGGTTGCGTCGGTAGATCAGCTGCAGTCAGTGCCGGTGTTCTGAGGCCGCTGCCGCTTCGGACCCGGGAGGCAAAGAGCACGTACCAATTGTTCGTTCCTTAATTCAACTGACTACAGTTTCATAATAAGGGGGCTAACCATGTGTATTTGCATGTGTCAATATCTATCTGTAGTGAGTTTACTCATAGTGCATTATAAACCAAGCCAGTCATAAGTGACCCCAAACTGAGTGTGCATGGTCTACGCATGACGTTTCCTTATCACGGCTCCAGCTCCAGCCTGGCTATGGCTTGAGGAATTTAAAGAAATCCGAACGACGTGATATGATTCCAAATCATGCATACGAAGTTGCAAGCTAAGATCCCCACACCATTTCGCCGCCCCACCATTTCCGTACGTAGTCGAATTAGACGCCTGCGTGACGAACAGCCACAGCGGATATGGCAAGGCCTTTTGAAGTACATAGTAAGTCGGGATCAAGTAGGGCTGCATCTGGGCCTCGGTCTGCTAAGTAGCCGTTGCATTCGATAATGGGCCCAGCATGCACCGCACCAGTGCCTATGAGGGTCGACTCGCTACTTCGCCCGGCCAAACGGGGAAAACGATCAATCTAAGCCATTGTGGACCTAGACTATGACGAGCCCCTCATGTGCTGATGGACATATAGGGGTCATGCAGCCTGGGACGCGTCTCGCCTTTTCATCACCAAACATCATATCCATCATGCCAGACACACAGTCTCCAACGTCAAGTCTCGAGCTCCCGCGACCCACGGTCTTGAACCAAAAGTCCTCCATCGAAGCCCCGAGCTACAAAGCCTTCACATCGCGCTTCGGTCATGCGTTCCCCAAGTCGCAGTTCCTCAACTCCAACCTCGGCACCACGGCGTTGTACGACCTGCCCGCACCTTCTGGCCAGGCGCGGCGCCACGTCCTAGTCATCCATGGCGTGAACACCCCTGCGCTGGGTCTGTGGCCTCTGGCAAAGGAGCTGCAGGCGCTGGATCCTGACGCCCACATTGTGCTTTTCGATCTTTGGGGCCACGGGCTGTCTTCCACGCCCCTGGTGGCCCACGCGCCGCACGTCTTCCACTTCCAGATCTTGCAAGTCTTGGCCTTCATGCAGTGGACGCATCCGCACGTCATCGGGTACTCCTTTGGCGCCTCCACGGCGATAAGCTTCGCACTCGATAACCCCTGGGTGGCGTCGGTCGTCACGCTGGCCCCGGCTGGCATCATAGATAAGGCACATTTTAGCCCGCATATGGAGGACCTTTTGGACTCTCAGGGCCGAGACCCGGAGGCTATCGACTGCGTGATGAACTGGCTCGAAGGCGGTCCGATCAACGTCCCGGACGACTGGCAGCAGCGCGTCCAAGCCGGCCATATCGTCGCCGAAGCTCTGCGTGAGTGGGAGCTGCAGGAACATCCAGGATATACCCACAGCGTCCTCAGTATGTTTCGCTACGGCGGTGTCTACGGCCGGGAGGACACGTTTCGCGAGTTTGCGAAGCTGCCGTTCAAGAAGATGACCGTCCTCGGTGAGCTCGACATTGTGTGCACCGAGAGCCAGCTGAGAGATTTGGGTTTCAGTCATGTTGAGGTCGTCAAGGACCAGAATCATGGATTGGTACGGACTGCTGCAGGTGATGTGGCTAATATTGTACACAGGTTTTGGTCTCAGTAAGATTGGAGTCAATGAACTTACTAGGCTACCTGGGAAGCTTGAAGTGGCCAAAGAGGTTCACTCTCCCGTTTGGAAACGTGTCCGGGTAATGCGCTACACATCGATGCCTATGAGCGATGACAAACTCTCTCCGTTCTTTGACGACGCATGTGATATTCGTCCCCTGTGAGCAGCTCACCCTATGCTCAATCAAGTCTTGACAATAGTTCGGAGACTTTACTCATGAGGCTGGTCGTTCAGGAGCTCGAGCAATACGATCCATGATCTGAGACCCTCAAAGCTCCTGCGCCATGGGTTTCTACTCTGCGTCGTGATTGTGGCAACCAAGAGGCGTTGTGGTGGTGGGAACCCCTCTGCTAGAATTAATCGCACCCTTTGGCAGACTTCCTGATCATTTTCACGGTGCAAAGATTCGCGGAGCGAAGAGGGGAAGAGAAGAGGCAACCGGGCTAATGTCAACGCAATAAATGACACGAATGCAGCGACCCACGCGAACTGGCACCGCAAAATTGACAACGAATTGATAACTAAGCTTCGGCAGCTCTCCACCACGGCAGCAAGCCCGACTGGTGTTGCTCGAAGTGATAGATCGACAGATGCAATTCTTCATGGCATTTCTGGAAGTTCAAATGCACGGGGGACGGTGAACTCGGAAGAGCCGATTGCCATCGTTGTTGGTTCGTGTCAAGACGATCAAACAAATTCTGACATGTGTCCACACGCCGATCCATTCTGACCCTGGCACAGCGCACCCGGAGCGGACAAGTGGCGAGCGGGAGATTAACGGGCGGCAGCTATTGATTCAGGCAAATAGTCCTTGAAGATGGGGGGCATGCAATATCGAGACGAGGGGCAGAAGAAGGACTGCGAATTGGGTCCATAACGCTCGCCGAGATATTGGTGCGACTGCTAAGTTGGTGGGACGAATGAATCGTGCTCACCTTGTTTCAGAACACCTGCCTCCGTCCTAATTCATCTCATCAGGCTCATAACGTTGATTACGTGGATTCTTTGACAGACCATCGTCGCACGTTTTGTCCTCTAGTGTCATCTTCGATATTTTCCATCTTTACTACCTATCTTGACGTATTCGCCAAACAATTGTTCTCAACTGTACCCATCGGATCCGGATGGCTTCATGCGCAAGAAATGTGATGCATCGCTTGGCAGGCACACGCAGTAACGCGAGGCCATCGAGAATCCCTCCCAGCGGGGGTTTTATGCAGCTGAGGGGAGCTCATGGCAGGCCCCCCCAGCAGCATCCATGATTCCAAGAGCATAGTCTGCAGAGTAATTATTGGCCTGGCAGGTATGCCGGACATGGTGCCTCATGCGGCCGTCACGGCCATGGACGGGGGCTTGCAATGCTCGAGTCAAATGTAGCAAGGTCAAGTGGTTGATCAAGGCTACGACCTTGCGGCATTGGCCCAAATGCCCGCAGAGACCCCATCTGTTCGGCAACTGGGTCTCGACACCATTGACAATGATGCCTTGCCAAATGTTGGTGCAGGGATTCTGCGTGGAGGCTTAATTTCCTCCTGAACGCTGAGTGCAGACCCATGTCTAGATCTTCGTGCGAGCCCACTCCTGCCACTCCACCCCTTCCCCAAGTTCATTCACCATGATGTCCTCCATCTTCAGTTCCCTCTCTTGGGTGTGGCAGGCTACGGTGTTTCGAGGCTTGCAAGTATGTCGATTGCCGCAGTTGTCCCATTCCTCAACTCACCAGTAGAGCGTGCAGGGTATCGAGGGCAAGTCCGCAGTTGGCAAAAATCAGAATGAAAGGAGGGCATTACGAGATGATGTTCTGCCACTTTCGTTTATTCTTTAGTGAAGAGAACCCCACAAGATTGGGAATCTGGCCTGCAAATATAGCATCGAGTCCCCATCAAGTGAACCTAGCTGAAGCACAACTATTCACTTGGTCACTGCCGATCCTTGGTCTCTCTCTAAAAATTGATGAAACCTTGTAGAGGCTTTCGCGATGAGGCGTTAGACGAGGTAATGTGTGATCAATATCCATACAATGTCCTGAAGCATGATACAGGCAAGAGAGTACGTCGTCAATGCCCCATCAGCGTAACACGTTAGGCGCTGGGTAGCCAGAGAAACCCTAACAATATGTAAAAGCCTTATAGGCATAGATGCATATTTGTGTCATGGAGATATATCATTATTTCGCGCGCGTCGTGGAAGTCATGGCGAGAAAGTGAGCCTTTCCCTGCCTGGCCTTTTTGCTTCCAACCCTTACTTTGTGACTGTAAGAATAACATCTTTTGTTATAAATGACTGCCCTTGGGTGGCAATGCTTGCATTCCACCTATGATGAAAACTTCGCTCAGCCGGATGTTCAACGGTAACTTGGCTGCTTCTTGTCGTTGCTAAAAACAACATGAGCACTACGTGTGAGGAGGTCACTGCCACTGGAAGCGGTATCATGGATTTCGTTCTCATGCAAGTTAGAAAGAGGGAAAGGGGCTTAGACTGAAAGTTAGAAACATGCTGCAATTCTAGTATACGTAAGGTTATTCGAGGGCGTGGCGGGGTGCATCTTTCATGTCGCTATAATGCGTACGAGCCAACCGCAGAAGGGTGGACAAGTGTCTGAGTGCTGCTCCAGGCAACGGTGGTCATCGCTGATGCTGTCTGGACATACTCGAGTGGGAGAACTGCCCCCGATTATCGAGAGATTAAACTGATAACAAAGACCATTACCCAGGCCACACACACTACATGGCGGAATGTGAGGACTGTCCGCATTAGGCAACATCGTCAGCCAACAGCATAACATGAGACCAGGCGCGCAAAGGTATCCTGCCGCCAGCGTGTACCAAAATTCCGTCAATCGAATGGCATCATTGATCAAATTTTAGCTGAGATCTCACTGTGGTTGCGATTTCTCTCATTTCATGGCAAGAAGTTGAAGGCCGAGAGCGCGACATCTCGCACGGTCTTTGCAGCGCACAACTATATTCGCCAGTGGCGATGCAATCCACAGCTCATCTCGAGGGAAACCAAGGCCACGGCATGCTGCAGCTGGAGGTGGCGGTGAAGGAGGATCCTTCCCTTCCCTGGCTGATGGTGGTGGCAATGCTAGCCAGCCAAGACTTCACCTCGCGATCAAGTTTAGCGCGATGCAAGGAAACAAAATCCGCCCAACACCGGCTGCGTTGGACAGGTTGTGCTGCGGCGCGGCTGCAATGAAACCTTTCATGCAGTTATCAGCCTACCGGACCTTCACATCGTACGCATTACGGCCTTGGCTGGAGGTTAGACGCCGGGATGGCTTAGCTGTGGGGCGATGGCTTATGGGAAAGTCCCAACTCCTCCTCGCAAATTGACTGGTGCTGGTCTCTTTTTCCAAAATCTGCAGCGGCAGCCTAGGCGCCTGGCCAAAGCGTCCAATCATCACCACCAAGGCTGCTCCCGCTTACAGGGATCACCATGCAGTATGGACGGCCCCGGGCCGCGCCCCCTCCTAGATGATAAGCTGTGGTGGAAGGATGATCAATTTAGAACTGACGAGGCAGTGTAACATGGTCAGATGCTGCTGCATATGATAATCCGTGGGTAATATCAAGGTGTAGACCCCCTCTATCGTCTCCTCGTTCTTCTCAGCTTTCCACAGCAGTGTCCATTTTCGCATGGTGTCTTCTGATGTCAGGGGCTGAGCGCGTTTCCCCGTAATCCTTGCCTCCCCATATTATCCTACCCTCTCTTTATCAAACAGGCCGTCTTGACTGATATGGCTGACTCCTCCTTAAACCTTACCGACGTCAACGCCCCCCATGCTGGCTGGGTTTCGTCCAGCCGCGATCGTGGCTCCATCGACATTCTTTGGTCTGCCTGTTTCACCATTTTCCTCTGCATTTGGGTCGCCACGCATCCCAATGCCGTAGCGTCGAACGAGCGGACATGGCATCGTTTCCAAGACAAGTTGCGGCTAGCGATGGTGGCCCTGCTCGGCCCCGACTTCCTCATGGCGCTCGCGGCTGGCCAATTCTCAAGTGCCTGGAGAAGCGTCAAGGTAGGTTCATCTCGTAGTAGCATGACTTGTTCGATGAGCTAAAATTGGGCGGCGCCCATCAGGCATTCAAAAAAGACAGCCACCTCTGCAATGGCATCAAATGGACCCTCAGCCACGGCTTCCTCGCAGATATGGGGGGCATCCATCTTACCAGTCCCGACTATCCTGACGGTTTCCCGATCTCGGCCGCACAAGTACATTACCTCGTGGTCCACAAACACATCGACTTCCCGGACCTAGAGAAGATGAATATCGAGGAAAGAAGTACAAGCGACATTCTCTCAAGGTAGGGCAAGCCCTTCGTCAAGCTATCGAAGCCGAGCGCCTTGATTTTGACGCGTTGCAGGCTGCTTACCGTATGGCAAGCCCTCTGGTTCTCCGTCGCAGAGCTCCAACGAGCAAGACTAGGCTTGCCAATGACACCGTTGGAGCTCACGGCTCTATCGTTTGTTCTTTTAATGTTTATTACCGAGATATTTTGGCTCAAGAAGCCGTCTTTGATGAAGCCCCGGAGCATACCCACCAAAGACGACCGGAACATCAGCGACATACTCGACTATGCCAAGGCGCATGTAAGTTGATCAATGTACTAGCTTGTTGAAACGACCGAAGTTCCTGGTGGCTGAAAATGGCCTTGCGATCAGACCCATCCAAATCTGTCCCGGATTCAGCACCGAACGCCGATGTCCTTTGTCGAGACCGCAACTTTCGAATTCAGCAATCACTGCACGTACTACATTTACTTGGTCCGTTATTTCGGCCTGGGCCGGACCAGGAAGCTGTATGCTCGAGAAGTGTGGGACCGATTCCCGACCGATATCTGGCCGCCTATCGAGAGAAGTCTGTGGCTGCCCTGCGCATTCATGCTGATCTTATTTGCCCTGGTATTGCTCCCAGGCTGGTTTTTCCACTTCCCCTCACAGACGGAACAAGTGCTTTGGCGGATTGCCATTATCTATCACTGTGTCTTCACATTTGCGGGCGGTTTGTACTACTTCTTCTCCGTCCTCAAGTGGGATCGCGACACAAAAAAGAAATCTAAGAGAGACAACGAAACCTTGCCCAGCGCGGTTCAAGAAGACTTCCCCACAAGCTCCGACGTTAGCCCGTCGGCGGCTGGGTCAAATCCAGAGGCTTGTAACTCGGCATACCTCGGCGAGGACCTCGAGTCCCAGGACCAGACGCACGAAGCTGTGCGTAAAAGGACTATTGCTGGCTTTTACATTCGAGCTTCTCGCTACTTTGACTCTTGGAGAAATACTTCTCCCAACAATGATCCAAATGCAGACTTGAGGCTTAGGTTCGCCATTCCTTACAGTATAGCATCAGCACTCTATGTGCTATGTCGTGCGTACATATACGTGGAAGACTTCAGCTCGTTGAGGGAGCAGCCAGTCGGTGTTTACGTGACTGTCAATCGGTTTGTCCCGTTCATAGGCGACTAAGGGCGCGAGGGATAAGGGATCATATGAGTCTCCTTTTATTGAAACTGGAGCATGGCAACCCCAAGTCATGAGCAGTTGGGATGCCGCTTGTAGTTATCCGATAGATAGGTTCGGCAACCACCTTTTCACGATCAATCTTTGTTATTGACCTGAGCTTTCGGCCGAGGACGCACCGCAAGTAATTGCTCTTACATGCTGTCGATGGAGTGAACCCTAATCTGCACCGTCGAGGACCAGATTGACCTTCATAAAGTCTCTTTCCTGTTGATTCTCTTGTGAAGGTACGGAAACAAGGATGCTGAGTTCCGCTACTTGCTCGCGAGCTTTGTCCAAAGGTCGTAATCTGATGGGAACCAGAGCTCAATTTCTTGAATATACCTTGCCCTTATCATCGTCTTGCTCTTGACTCCCAGCAATCCAGGGTTGCTCCAGCACGGAACACAAATCCGTCTCCCCAAAGGACGCCATCGAACCGTTCCACTCAAGTATCATTCATTCAGGCGCCTCGTGATCAATTTCCTACCACTTACCCACCGCTTGCACCTGTGCTAGAGTCGATATATACCCACGAGCCACGAGGTACGACTCCTCCAAGTTTGGATCTCCGGTTCTCACAAAGGAGGAAAAGTAGTCCACAATTAGGCGACCGAAATCTTGATCTAGCCCGTCCCGGTTCGGCATGTTCATGCGCACGTGATTCCCAAACATGGTGACCTGCGAGCCGCCGTGGCATCTGTAGTACTCGGCTTGCGGATCTCCGAAGGGCGCTCAGCCGTCTTGGGGGCGCTGCACGTCGGGTTGTCGTTGGGCGGCGGGCTGTATGTGCGACGGAAGTTGAAAGCGTACACCTTTTCGAATACGTTGTTCTTCGCAGCTGAATACGCTTCTGCGCGGTCCAGGCAGGTGTACTATCAGAAATATAATAATAGGATTATAAGACCTAAATCAATAAAATGAGCCTTAGAACCAAGTTCCGAAGTACTTATATTAATTAGTATAAGCTACTAGGATGATACTGCTTATGATAGGACCAACGAAAGGATGAGCCGATCGAGCCCGTTGGATCGACGTACCGCTCTCACGATCCCCAGATCATTGGGGATGAGGGAAAGGACCGACGACTGGAATGGACGGTCCTAGGGCACAAAAGTGACTATATAGATGAGGAGGGTTCTACGGGATCTAGCTAGAATGCTCACCAGCTACCAATACAACTTGGTTACCACGATCTACTTGTGCATTACCAGACGTAATACCAGACTTCAGTATTACTTAGTAGAACGCCCTGATCGCCTGCTAATATAAAAGACGCCTACCCGGCATCCTTTAATAGTTGGGATCCGACCCAGACGTTACACGCAGGTCAAACCTCCAGCGTCTAGTCCAAAATATGATGAAAATTGGTTTTGAGGTACCTCTCAGCTCAATCATCCATGCATGGATAGCTTTGGTCAGCCGTGAGTACATTGAAGCATTGAGTGTTTGATCCACGCCAAGACAAGGAATTTCGAGCACGCGCTGAAGGAGACAAGGGCGCATGCGACGGGTATCTGGTCCGGATCTACTTGATACAGCGGTTTTGATTTCACTTTTTGTAGCTGCTACTCCAGAGTCAATAAATCATCCGACTACTTCATCCTCGCCAACCACTTCTCCCATCGCTCTTGGGCATCGTCTGATAACGGTCTCTCCGCGTCAGCACATTGCTCGCAGATCTGAATCATGCCTAGCCCCTCGCTCACAAGTTCCATCCTTCCCGACGGCTGTTCCTTGACCTGATCGATGATCTCGCGCAGTAGTGCACGGAGACGCTTGATTGGCGCCTGGTTTCCCTCCTCCCATTCGTCCAGCCTTGGTCGGATGCTGTGTAGCTTGACGTCGTCCTCGTCAAAGCGACCGCGCTCGTGGAACGCGAGGACAAATTTATCAAGTTGCCGCAGCCACAGACGAGGGAGCTCTTCGCCGATGATGTCACGATCCCGGGCGCGCGCCGTGCGGGTGCGAATCTCGAATACCTGGCCCTGCGGGATCGATTCCCCAGCTTTCCTAACAGCGAGGCGGGAGCTCTCGACCCCCGACGAGGTGGAAGGGCTCACATTAAGGCTGCCCAAAAGACTGTCGATATCTCGATCATCAGAGGTGCGCTTGGCCGGCTTTGAATCGGCAACAAATCCGTCTCCTTCGAAACGAAGCATCATGTTGAGATCTCCTAATTTGTAGCGAATTATTCTCTGATGCGACTTGCACTGCTTGACATCAGCGTCCCACGTCGTATATGCTTCGGGGAATGTGTGTCCGTATCCGTAAATCTCCCCCGGCAACAACTCCAGAGGCGAGTTCTGGCGCCGGATGAGGTGGACCGTGTCGCCCATGCGCTCCACAAACATGCGGAACTTGCGGTCACTCTCGCCCTTGCAGAACTGGAGAAGATTGTTCATTGTGCTAGCGCAGGCATAGAGCTGGATTTTGGGGGTCGAGGGGTCCATCGTCATGACGGCTTCGGCAACGGCTTCGAGAGCGTGCTTGGGGTAGCTGGCGAGATTGATGTCGAGGTAGTATTTACGGTATGGATCGTCTTCGCGGAGTTTCACAGACGACTGGGGGGTCCAGCGCGGTGGTTTTCCTACAACATGAGCTTAGTCTCTACCGTCATGAGAACGCGTCTTACCTGGCACGAGTATTTCGGGTTGCTTGTTGTCCGCCCAGTTGTACGAAGCAACGAGGGCAACGTCCGTGATTCTGACCGGCCCCTTCCCTTCAAGGTCCTCGTACGTCTCGAGGGTTTCAGAATCGATGAAATCAATGAGGGGGCCGATCGGGGGTGGTGGAAAGTTCTGCTTCGGAATTGGTCTTCGGGCAGGGCCACCTCCACGTCCCCGCCATGAGCCTCTGTGATGCGCCATTGTAGTTGTGATAGGTCTTGGATGGCTTCTGTAGTGGCGCCGATATGATGGGAAGAGGATGATACTTATAGATTGGGCATACCTTAGGCAACAGTGTCACATTCTGTTTGCGGCGGGGTGTTTTGCACCTTTGTTGGTTGTCGTGCATTCAGGCTGTGCTGGGTTTGGAAGGCTGTGCGACGCGATCGGCCAATGGTGGTATTTCTGGCTGCGTCCAATCAGAAACTCCGACAGACTCAAGAGATTGCAAGAATATGTTGGTCAAGTGAGGCTTGTCAATACAGAAAGATCAATACTACAAGCCGTTGTTTGTGGCAACGGCGGGATTCATGCCAAATTCGGTCGATCAGCACAATTACAAACGGAAGCTGCTTAATGCATACCGCAGCTTCGCCTACCGTTCTACAAATTCCTTCAGCCATGATATAGTCATTGATATTTTCTAGCTAGCTCGGTGACCTTCTGAAGCTGCAGAGTGCTGTTCGGCTGGTTTTCAATGAAGGCGTTGCCTAACTCTAGCATAACGTCGAGTAGTTTCTGATTATAAGCGTCGCCATTGAACCCACCTTTGGCTAGTAAGGTGAGCTACGGCAGGCGGAATAGCGAGCTTGCTCGTTGGCAATTCTGTTCGACCAGACATATTAGGCATCGACCCGGCCCTTTCAAATTGCATCTACGACTCCTACAGATTAGCAAAGGGCCTTCATGTTCCCAACTCCGAAAACGCTCTTCTGTATAGTTTAGGCATGGATTCTTGGTTTGACAAGTATCTTCAAGCATATCTGGCGCCAAAATATGGCCAGAAGCGGGTGATGGAGGTGGTCACCTCCTAGAGCGCGGCCATCTACGATATATTCACCAAGGGCGTTACGCAGACTTACCACGAGTCCAAACAAGATCAGCTCCGTCAACTCAGATGGAAAACAACCACCAATATGTCAGCGAGATCAGCCTGTGGATCCCCCTTGATGGAGCGGAGGACGCCTTGTGTTTGTGCGATATTTTCAAGAGTCGTTGATGCGCGGTTCCGAGCCCAACGGACAGAAGTTTTGGGCAAAGACGATCTAGATGCAGGGCGATGGCTTCACGGCCTTCTTTTCAATTGAAGGATTGACGGATAACATGCGTGATAGCATTGCCGAAAGAAAGGCTTTGCACAAAGCGACGGGCATTTTCGGCGTCGTGCGGCAGAATGAGTTGACCAGATGGGAAGATAGCTGGCCAAGGTCTGAAGATACCACTGTGCGAAACCCATACTGCAGCCTCTTGCTATCACACCGGAAAACTGTAATACCTATTTAAGTAATTGAGACAAGTAAGCCATGGCCCGTCGCAGCTAGATTATCATCGTACAAGTCAGCTCGGCCGCATGCAGCGTTTCGGCTTACACATTTCGCGCATTGGCCCACTCTCGACTATCCCACTGTACCTGAACAGAGAACAGAGAAGAGTTCGTTCGAAGCGCGTCTGGCTCATTTCCCGGCGATGCGTGTCATAGCTTTGTTTCAGCCCAGGCCCAGATGACATTTCGAAACACCAAACGCGTGCGTCAACGAAAGTAGTAAGATTAGTACCAGCCAGCTTCGATTTTTCTTAACCTCATCCTCTATGAACAAAGGTTTGCGAAATTGTTGGGATATGCACGGCATCTCGGCATGACGTGGTCTTCGTGTACACCTTCAACTTGCTTTTGGCAGAGCTAGTGGGTTGGTGGGGGCTTAGCTGATTCATCCTTAGGCGGTGCTCTAGCTACGAAACAAAACGCGGAAACGCATAAACAAAACAATATTTGCTGTGGTTACTAGTATTGGTGGATTTCACACCTTCAATCGCATTGAAAGCCGTCGCAACTTGGAGAATCTGCTTCAAGCCACCATTGAGGACTCCCCAAAGTCTAGGGTAGGGCGAAACCCCTTCCAATTGCGTAAGCTCAGGGGCTGCTGAGTCACCCGAAACACCCCTGAAGCCGCATTTTCAACGCCAACTTGTTTCGTCATCCATCTTCCGTTTGCATCCCAGCTCATCCCTCCCTCCCCCCCTTCAACCGGCCGGCCTCCCATCCCCGGCGAGCCCTCCTCACCTCTCCCCTCATCCCATCGCAAGATGCTTCCAGCTGCCAGAGACGAGGCCGCGCGGGCGCAGGCCGAGCACGAGCTGGAGCTGCTGCCGCACGCCGACGGGCCCCCGGGTGCAGAGAAGGCGGCCGTCTCGTCGGTCGCGCGCCGCAACAGGGACAAGATCAAGGCTCTCGACGGCCTGCGGGGCATCGCCTGCCTGCTCGTCTTCAACTACCACTTCCTCTGGCCCTGGACGCCCATGATCATGCTGGGCTACGGCGCCCTGCCGCCTCACGCGCCGGAGCCCTACGCCGAGTGGCCCTCGCTCCCCATCCTGTGTTTGCTTCACCGCGGCCGTCCCATGGTTGCCATCTTCTTTGCCATCTCCGGCTACGTGCTGTGCCGCCACATCCTGCGCGCCATCCATGAGCGTCGCATCGAGGCCGCCTACCAGAGCCTTGCGTCAGCCGTCTTCCGGCGCGCCTTTCGTCTGTACATACCGCCCACCATCAGCATGTTCCTGGTAGCGATGCTGGCTCAGATGGGCGCCTTTCGCGCCGAGGATGACATTTTCAAAGGCCGCGACTCGGTCTACATCAACGGCACCATCACCGCCGTGTCCCAAACCAAGTTCCCGTGTCTCAATCACACCATTCCCGCCACAGGACCCACGGACATCGCAGAACACCTGGGTGTGGCGGACCCGTTGCTTCTGGGCGTCTTAGGCAACCATTCCACGCCTCTACCTTGGCCCCAGGAGATGTGCCTCAACTCGTCTTCATTTCTGTTTGGGCCCTCGGCGCTGTACACGCTCGTGCATGAACCGGAGTCCAGGGCAAACGTGACCGGAAAAGTGGATGCACGCGGCAAACCGATCATCATTGAAGAGCCAGAGCCCGACAACGACGGGCCGCAGCACCAAATCCAAAAGGTCAACAACGCCACGGATCTGGTCTGGGTCCAGTTCGGCGGCTCGTGGGAGGAGCATCCTCTGATCCACGACAACATCACGTATGCGCTGCAAAACTTCACCCGTGTCTACGCCGAATGGGCCAACCCTTTCAACTTTGGACACTACCACCCGCGGTACGACCCGCACACTTTCACCATCCCCATGGAGCTCCGCGGATCCATTTTCCTTTACGTCTTTTTACTTGCAACGGCGGCTATCAAGCGGAGGTGGCGCTGGACGTTCGCCGGGATCCTTTCCGCGTACAGCCTGCAGCTTGGCCGGTGGGATATGGCCACATTCATGGGCGGCATGCTGTTATCGGAGATGGACATTTGGCTGGCGGACAATGACATGTCGCTGATACCTCCCGTGACGGGTTCGTCCAGCAACCACCGTCCCATGCGCGGCGCCGCCGTCTTGCGCTGGGCTGTTTTCGTCCTGGCCCTCTACTTTCTATCATACCCCGATTCGGGCGCCGAGTACACACCAGGCTTCGTCTACCTCTCGTCATGGGTACCCAGATACTACATCCCTCTATCAGGCTGGATGTTCTACCAGGCCACCGGCGCCTTGCTGCTACTGCCGTGCGTGCTGCGTAGTCCTCTACTATGCCACCTGCTCGAGGGTCGCGTGGCGCAGTACCTCGGCAAAGTTAGCTTCTCCTTCTATCTCATCCACGGGCCAGTCTTGCACGGACTTGGCTTCTGGATCATGCCACGGCTGTTTGATCGGCTGAGCAAACTCACCGCATACGCGGTTGGCTATCTGCTGTTACTGAGTATTTCGTTATATCTATCAAATTGGTGGTGCAGAAAAGTCGACGGGTGGAGTGTAACAGTCGGCAAGAGAGTAGAACGGTTCGTCCTGGAGTAAATAGAATGTATTACCAGATGTATAATCGAAAGCCTTTACGTGCAGAGTGGTCTGCCTGCATCCCTCTGAATCATGCGCCGACGATGAAAAAAAAAGGAAAACAGCTATGCATTTGTCTCCAACCCGGTGTACTTTTTGGACTCCTCCTTCTTGGCCCACGGTGCAAATGCGTTCTTACTTTCCCGCAGCGTCGGCTCCAGCTCCGGAAAGTGGCGGATGAGAACGTCCTTCATGGTGGTGTTTTGCACCCAGCGGAAGCCTTCTTTGGTGTACGTGTCCGTGTTCCAGCTGCCGGCGATGAACCGGTCGCTCTTGAGGCGCCGCGACGCCATGACGATGAAGATGCGGAAGGCCGTCTCGCTGAAGCCAAAGCCGGGGATCAGCGGCTCGCAGTGTGAGCCGACCAGCGCGTCTACCTTGTCCACTTCGCCGTACACCTCGGCCAACTCGGCCGCCAGCTTTGTATTGCCACCGGCCACCTCTTCGAAAGTGGTCGGGACAGACAGACGCAGCATACGACGGAACTCGCAGTAACGCGGCACACCCCGTTCACGATCCCGCAGGATGTCCACGGTGCCCATGTCACGGTGCAGGCCATCGGGTGTGTCGAGGTTCCGCAAGAAGTTGGGATAGTTGTTGCTGGTAATGGCCCCCGGGTAGTTGATGCCAAAGGAGTAAAACAAGTCCGCAAAAGAGGTGCCTTGCTCGAGAGGCGCCTGCGCATTCTGGAACGTTAGGTCGACGACGGGGGTAGTCGTTTGATGCGCGCCGTCTTTGGCATCGAAAAAGGCAATCGTGTCTACAATACATGAGCAGAGGTTCTCGAAGTGCCAGAGGACTTACCTGGGATTAAAGAGTGCATTCGATATACGGAGACAAACTCCTCGGTGAGACTGAAGGGGACGTCATCGTGTTGAACAGTCGAGCCGGGAATGCCCGAGATAACCTCGCTGGTTCTCGAGATTCTGCCAACCAGCTTGGTCAACGTCTCGCCCACGAGCCCCCACCAGTTGGTGTTCATGGCCACTTCGAGGATAGGGTGCGCGAGGATCGCCGGCGTCCACTCGACAGTGTGAATTTTGGCCATGAGGGCGCTGTTGACAAGCCGTGCCTTGTCGAATATCTCATCACTGCAAATTCAGCAAATGACCCGTCAGGATCGCAGTCTACTTACCCAGTCCAGTCGGGGTACGCCTTTTTGAACATGTCGCAAAGGGCGTTGTGTTCGAGCGCAAACAGGGTGTGCAGCATCTCCATGCCCACCCACCAGTTGTCGCCGAAGCCGGTTATGGGATTGCCATTTACATCGCGCGGAATGAATGCTCCGGTGCCGTTGCTGTTCAGCTTGAGCTTTCCGTCCGGCAGCTCGGTGCGCAGGTGTGCGGTCTGGGCTTCGGAAGATCCGTAGATTTGGGAGCCGTCCCACCAGGCCGTGTTCATGTTGCGGTAACCGGGACACTTCTTGTCGGAAGCATCGAAGGTGGCATCCGGCTTCGTCTTGGGTAGGGTCATTTTGCCATGCCAGGTGTCTCCGTGAGGTAGTGGAATATCAAACGAGTCGTCAAGAGTCTACTTGCGTCAGCATACGAAGTGACGGGATAGGGGGTTCGATCTGGCGCACAATCTCATGGTTGAACCAGTCGTGTGTTTGAAATTGGATCCACGCAGCTGCCAGCAGATTCAACGTCGTCGCTGGGATGAACGCTCCCTTGCGCTGCATGAACCGTTCGCTGACCAGGCGCGGGCTCGGCGTCCAGAGGCTCTCGTCGGTGGGCTTCTGGCAGTGCTCCCTGGGAAAATTGCGGCCGAAGCGCATCCCCGTGCACCCCATGCGCGGCTGCTCGAGCGAGTTGAATTTCCCATCCGAGTTGCGCACCGTGCGGTAGCGGGGATCGGGCATTGGCTCGCTCTCGGGAGACCCCTGGTGGGATGCGTCCGAGTACCCGTCGTGGAGGTTGTAGCCGCGCAGCTCGACGCGCAGCGAAGCGAGGTTCATAGCCCCGATGAGCGTGGGCAGCCTGAACCAGGGAACATGTTTGTTGACCTGGCGAAACGTGGCGATGGCGATGCGCTCGAGCAAGGTTGGGCGAAAGTCGGATTCCGGCATTCTCGGTTGATAGATGTCGATAAACAGCGGACAAGGCTATCGACCACGGCCACAAGCGTTTGGGGATGAGCAGAACTCGCACTGATATACGAGCCTGGCATCCCCCGCCGGCTGCGTCGATGTTACCTTACCATCTCAACCGTGGGTGTGATCGGATAGCAGACCCATGACGTTGACAGGCTCCTTCCTGTACAGGGCAGGACACTCGAGGCGGGCGCAAGGCTGTGCTTAGGTGAGACTCTGCAGGAAGCGGCACATCTGTCATGTGAAAGAAGTCGCTTTGATTGGCAGCTCGTCAGATTGCCGGTGGGAGGCCACCCCTGCTCTTACGTGCTCCATGCGACGCTGAGGGTGAGCTCGTGACACGCCCCGACTACCCTGAACCGATCAGATGGGATCCCCCTAGAGTTGTAGAATCCTTGACGAGTTTCAACAGAGGAAGGTCATGATGAGCTAGTCAGAAGAGGAAGATAATCTGTAGCTACCCCAGCCAACCAGGCCTGCCATTTTACATGATCTTCACTCAAGTCATACCACAAGGCCAATTTACAGTCAGACGATTCCACGTCGTCTCACTTCTTCCCGAATGCCAGCAACGACAACGTAATCTGTCTCGTCCATTCTGTGTTTCTCATAGGAACGCTCAGCGAGGAAGCTTCTACCGAGTTGTACCATTCTCACATACAACAGAGCAAGACTTGCTTTGTCAAACGGCATCTTCGGCGAAAGGTCCAAACCCGATGATGAGTAATCCGCTGATAAATGGGACATGCAGCTCATGCGACCTTCAACTCCATAAAACATGGCGACGTCGCCCACGCCAGCTTATCGTCCAACTGCATCGAACCCTATTCTAGGACCATGGCCAAGCCCGTCCTCATCTCTGGCGCAGGCCTAGCGTCGCTGCTGCTCGCCCAGTCGCTGCGCCTCTCCAACATCCCCTTTCGCATCTTCGAGCGCGATGCGTCCTTCATCTTCCGCGCCCAGGGCTACCGGCTGCGTCTGTCCGCCGAGGGCCTGGACGCCATAGAATCCGTGCTGGACGCCCAGACCTGGAGCAAGTTCTGGGACGCCTGCGGCAAGACGGGCGGCAGCGGCTTCGTCGCCTACAACGCCGTCACCGGCGAGGAGACGGACCACTCCATGCCCGAGACCCTGGCCTCGCGCGGCGGCAAGGTCGTCGGCATCGCCCGCGGCGACATGCGCAGGATCTTTGCCGAGAACTGCGAGGACCACATCGAGTGGGGGCGTCACGTCACGGGCTACGAGTTGACCGACGAGGGTGTCCGCGCCGTCTTTGCCGACGGCTCAAAGTCCGTCGAGGGGTCGCTTCTCGTCGGCGGCGAGGGCATCTACTCGCGCGTCGCCAGGCAGGTCTCGGGCGGCCGTATCAAGGTCTACGACACGGGCGCTCGCGGCATCCACGGCCAAGCCCCCACCACCGCCTTCAAGGGCCTCGGCGAGGGCGTCTTCCGCCTGCGCGACGAGACCCGTCCCGACGGCGCCATCTTCCTCATCACCAACGTGCGGCCCGGCGAGATGGAGGACCCCAACGTGCAGTTCGGCTGGACCATGGGCGGCCAGCCGGGCGTCATCCGCGCGCCCAACGACGACTACGCCATCGTCGGCAAGCAAGCCGCCGACCTGGCCAGGACGCTGACGCAGGACTGGCACCCGCGCTTCAGGCCGCTGTTCAGCGACATGGACGACAACGAGAGCGCCTTCTGGAAGATCACGTGCTCGTCGCCGTCGGGCGTGCCCGAGTGGCCCAACGAGCCGCGCGTGACCGTCATCGGCGACGCCGTGCACAGCATGACGCCCGCCGGCGGCATCGGCGCCAACACGGCCGTGCGGGACTCGGCGCTGCTGGGGCGGCTGCTGCGCGAGGCGGGCGGCTACAGGGAGGGGGTGACGGCGGAGTATGAGAAGGGCATGCGGGTGTATGCGAGCGAGGCTGTGCACCAGAGCTACACGACGGCTGTAGGCGGATTCGGTATCAAGATTGAGGAGGGCGTGACGCCGACGGTGTAGGAGGTTTGGAATATTGGAAGATGGTAAAAACAATCAATAAGCCAATGTCCGTCACAACTACTGGTGTCATGGAACATGATTAGGTTCTAGCGCAGTCGCGAACGGTGATGTTGAGATTCTCCTTGAAACAATGTGTTAAAGAACCTTTGGTTGATTATGGATGAATCGTATTCAGGCCCCTACAATAGAAGTTGTTATCATAGGTATGTTACGCAGAACTGAAGATGATTATCATCATGCAACTGCAGAATGTTCATCAAACTAAACTACGGCGAGCCCTCGTGCAACACTTGCAGGTTGCCCTTGGACGGCCCATTCACGCACACGCCCGTCGTCGAGAACCGGCTTCCATGCACCGGGCAGTCGAAGCTCTTCTCGGCCGGGTTCCAGCACACGACGCCCTTGAGGTGCGGGCACACGGCGCTCATCTTGGTCACGTTGCCCTGCTCGTCCTTGTACACGGCCACGGGCGACAGCGGCGCCTCGTTCATGACGCCGCCGCTGCCCGGCGCCAGGTCCTCGATGTCGCGGATCTCGGGCTGCACGAGCTTCTTGTACTGCGCGTTGACCTGCAGGTCGTGCTTGATCATGCTCGGCGCCGACTTGATCATGGAGGCTACGCGCTTGGGCGAGTAGAGGCGCGCCCAAGGGTTCTCGCGGCCTTCGATTTCGTCGGCGATGAGCTGCCCGGACAGCACGCCGTGCGTCAACCCGTTGCCCGAGTCGCCCGTCACGATGTAGATGTTGTTGCTGCCCTGGTTCTTGCCGATGTATCCCATGTAGTCGACCGGCTCGTAGATCTGCCCGCTCCACTTGTAGTCCACGGAGCCAGCCTGCGTGAAACGCTCGCGAACCCACTGCTCCAGCTCCTCGTACCGGCCTTGAGGCCCTTCCTGTCCAACGGCATGGTCGCACCCACCGACGATCATGTAGTCGTCCTTTTCGTCGCACGCCGTCAGACGGACGTACTTGTACTCCTCGGCCGAGTCGTACAGGAAGCAGTCCTCCACGGAGCCCTTGGGCACGCGGATGGCGATGCTGTAGGTGCGGTCGTACTCCATCTGCGCAACGACGGACAGCTTCTGCAGTGGCACGCAGGTGGCTTCGACGGCCTGCTCGGAGCGGATGTTGAGCCCGCCCGCGGTCTGGATCGTCACGCCCTTGGGGCCCTTTTCCTCCACCGACATGACGCGCGTGTTGGTGTAGCATTTGAAGTTGGGCTGCTCCTTCAGCCACCTCAGGACGCCCGAGAGGTAAATCGTCGGATGGAAGGCAGCCTGGTTGGGGAAAACGGCGCCGCCTCGCTGATCGGGCTTCCCGTCCCAGCCCTTGACCTTCAAGTCCTCGCGGAACTCGGTGTTCAAGCCCAGGTCTTTGGCGAATGCAGCCTCCGCTTTGAGTTCCTGGATGTCCTTGTCGTAGTTCTTCTTGTCAGACACGTCAAACTGCGAAATCTCGTATCCAGGCACGTGCCGATACTCGCATTCAATGTTGAGCCTCCTGGCGACGTCGCCAACGTGGTTGAGAGCCCATGTGTGGCTGTCGGCAGCGACCTGCGCACCATCCTTGCCGTGCTTCTTGGCAATGTGGATGTAGTGGTCGTCGAGGGCGTTGGCAAGGTGTCCACTCGTGCGGCCAGTCTCGCCGGACAAGACGTCGCGAGCGTCCACCATTACCACGTTTTTGCCGCGAGAGACAAGCTCGTAAGCTATGGAGATGCCAGCAATACCCGCACCGATGACGCAGACATCCGTGTCCACGTCGGTGGTCAGCTCGGGGAACTTGGGTCGGTCGGCGTACTTGTCCCGGTGAGTCCACACCGAGGTGGAGGCGCCGGAGGTGTGAACGAACTGCTCACTGAGGTCCTGTGCGGTGGCCATGGTCCGTGCCGTGGCAATGTTTGGTCGGGGAAGGGATGGCCGAGCCGAAGCAGCTGTGAATGCTGGTGTTTGCGTGAAGCAGCGGATGGTGGACGCAGCTCGGAGAGGTTGTGCGCTCGGGAGTCTGCGTGCGCGCTTCGCTGATTTTACGGAGGATCGAAGCAGGAGCATGCCGAGTGCTGTACAAGATAACCTCATGTGTGTACCTGTCGACCATGTCGGTCGGTGTCATGCCAGGGGCTGTTATAGGTCGCGTGAAGAATCATTTCGTCATCTTCAATTGCACGAAACGTCATCATGACCGCTGCATGTCGACGCGGACGCCGCGACTCGATGCCCAAGAGATCGTCCAAACCATCGGGGAAAGGCTACATGAAGATTGTTTCCAAGACTCCAACCACTTGCGCCTGTTCGGATGATTTGCTCCGACTGCACATTACTAGATCAAGGTAGGAGCATGTTCGCTATACGGACGTAGGGAATGCCAATTAATCATTGTGAATGTATTACATAATGCGCTGCCATTACTAAAACACCCGCCCTTGATTGGTCGCTGCGCGGTGCCTAGGCCTTGACGGTAAACCCGTAGGCTTCCCCGCGATCCAGATACACGACGCCCTTTTCGAAACCCGCCTTCTCGACCTCCTTCTTGAAATCCTCCAGCGGCGACATGAACACGTCGTAGTCGTCGAAGTGGATGGGGATCGTCACGTCCGGGCCAATCAGCTGCATCAGCTGCACGCCCTGCCTCGCGTCCATGGTCACCATGAGCAGCGGCATCGACGGCCCCGGGATCGTGGTGCCCCCCAGGTGCACCAGCATCAGGTCGACTTTTGCGTCGTCGAGATACTTGGGGATCTGCTTCAGCTCGTCCACCATGAGCGTGTCGCCGGATATGTAGATGCGATAGCCCACGTCGACGCCCTCGCCCCCGCCCCCGCCCTCGACTTCGTACCCGAGCTCCAACAGCCAGCCATTGGTCGGCGGCACTGCCCCCAGCAGGTCGTTGGCTACGGCTAACGGACCTGGCGGGACGTGCTTGCCGGGCATACCGGTGACCTTGACGACGGCCTGCCTCTCCCCTTGGCCGGCGATTCGCAGCAAGGCACCTTCGAAGGCATCGAGGCTGGTGACGGCCTTGAACGCCTCGTCCGCCGGCTTAGACTGGGTTAAGCAGCGCCTGGCGTGAGGGGTAGTAATAATGGGGAAGCCCCTGTTCAGCGAGTCTTCCACCAGCCGGTCGAAGTGGTCCTCGTGATAGTGCGACAGCAGCACACAGTCCATGGGCGGCATCTGCTCCAGGTCGACGGCGGGGTTGGTTCGTCGCGTGGCCGACACGCCCGGACCGAGATGCACGTGGTCGCCGGCGTGGAGGAAGTTGGGGTCCGTCATGATGCGGATGCCCTGCCACATGATGACCGTGGTGGCGGTGCCGACGAAGAAGACGGTTCCATCCTCGGCGCCGGACGATCCTGCAGGGTGAGTCTTGATCTCGTCGATGGGTAGCTGTGACTGTCCTTTCAAACCCGCCTTGAGGAGGGGAACCCTCGAGCGAGGGTCCAACGTGATGTGTTGTAGAGAAGCCATTGTTGTTTGTCCAGCCCGTCACGTCTTGCTACTCTTCTACGGGTGTTATATTTGAAAGCTGGCATAGAGTAGAGTCTGCGCGTCATGATGATGTCCATGTGCGCTCATGAGCATAATCGCAACTGCCCGCCATCTTACACCGTGAATATATCCTTAAATACCCCCCACCAATTGCTTGAAGCTCTCTCGATGCATTGTCAATCGTGAGCGCCCAGTCTCTCCGGACGTCTAGCTCTCGGGGTGCCCTCGCAACCCAACAAATTCCAGCGCGTAGTTTCAGCTTACGGACCAGCTGACGCGGACGCAAATATTGCCTTTGGCTAATGACAGCATCGACAGCGATCGGCGCTCCACGTGCCGTCGCCCCTCCGCATGGAGTGGGGGCACCGGATGTAGATCCGGGTGCAATCATTCGCAACGTTTTCAGGAACAGCTTCGCATTCTCAGGAACAGCTTCACAAGTCTAGGAATACACAAGTCAATTCTCGCAGGCCAATGCTGCGAGGAGTAAAGGAAGATGGTATACATAGATGATATCATGCTCCAAGCGCCTGCCGTGAACTTCGCACCCTTTACCAAGCAGTGTGGCCACCATCAATGATTAGATTGCCCCCCGTCATGAAGCTGCTGGCATTGCTCAGCAGGAACAGCGCCGCGCCCTTGAACTCGTGCGGCTCAGCCAGGCGGCCCATCATGTTCTCGGCCTCCCACGTATCCTTCAGGCCCGGCACCTCGCGCAGGTTGTCGCGGACCATGGGCGTGAGGATGTGGCCGGGGCTCAGGCAGTTGACGCGCACGCCCTTTGGGCTCCACTCCATGGCCAGGTTGCGCGCCAGCTGGATGACGGCGGCCTTGGACGAGTTGTAGACGGGCGAGACGAGGCCCTTGTTGGCGACGCTGCCCGACATGCTGGCCACGAGGCAGATGCTGCCGGGCCGGCCCTGGCGCAGCATGATGCGCGCCGCCGCCGACGCCGTCTGCAGCACCCCCGTGTAGTTGATGGCCATCATGTGCTGCGCGTCCTGCGCCGTGTACTCGGTCGCCGGGCACAGCTTCTGGATCCCCGCCGCCGCAATCACCCCGTCCAGCCGCCCGCTCTCCGCCGCGATGTCCTCCATCGTCTGCCGCAGGTGCTCCGTGTCCGTCACGTCCTGCTTGCGGTAGGCCAGCGACCCGCCCCACTCCGGGACGACTCGCTTCGACGCCTCCTGCCAGTCCTGGTGCGGGCGGTCCGCGCGGTCGAGGCAGTACACTGTAAGTCACGGGTACGGGTCAGCATGCTGTCGACTGGACGACTTCCCTGGAGGGGATGGCGGGCTTACCCTTGCCTCCGGCTTCTACGAGCGCTTCGGCCAGCGCCAGGCCGAGGCCCCGTGCGCCGCCCGTCACCACGTACGTCTTGCCGGCGAGGTCGTAGTCGGCAAACTGTTTCTTGGTGGCCTTGGACTTGTCGACCAGGCCCGGCCGCGTGACGGGGGCGCCCTCGGTGGCTTGGTGGGCGCCGCAGGTGCTGAAGGATGCAGCTGGTAATGTCTTGAAGGGGACGCTGTGCGGAGCGTATCTGCACCGTGACACCGCGCGCAAGGGCAGTCGTAACATTGTGGGACGCATCATGACGGTCAATTTTGGGTATCAAGACAAGGCAGAAGGCTCAATTGACAGAATTGAGACGGCTAGAACCCCGAGGGCCAGGCGCAGGCATTGTTATACCTCCAAGCTCTGGCATCGCACGACGATGATCATCTTGACGTCTTGTCTTGTTAATACGGTGCAAAAGCTCCGGTCTCCACTGAGCGCCCACCACGCCGTCCGCCTAGGCCTCCCCATCCAATCCCACCCCGTCCCTGGCAGGCATCTTTCGCGAGGGCTGTTTCTGGGATCGTGGCCAGCCTGGGATGGGTTGTGCTGTTGATTGGGCTGATGCTACGTCATGCCCATCACCTGCCGCGCTGCCTCAGCTGATGTAGCCCGATGATGGGAAATCCCAATTCGCACATGGGAAAGTTGGCAGGGCTAGGATTGATCGTCGCAGCACTCGCGTCCCCCCCGCACGGCAGGGCGATTGTTACGTGTAGGGATGAGGTTTCGCAATGGAATAGAATTGAATCGATTATCTATGTGGCGCAATCTCTGGTATCCTGAATTCAGCCACATCCTCCAGCTGCCTGTCCACTTTTCGCACTGGCCATTAGCCACATTACTACCATCCCCATCCGGCGGAGCATTAAACCCCCTTTCCCCTGCTGGTCAGCCTCCTTCTAATCTTATGGGTATCACTTCTTCAGCAGGTACTCCTTGTTCCCGACCGCCTTGTCCCACATGGTCTCGAGAATTCCTCGAACCGGCCGCATCTTGGGGGCTCCTACGCCCATATCTGCCTTGAGTTTCTCATATACATCCGGCAGACCCTGCGCGCGGTACTTGGCGCGCATCTCCTCGTATATCGGCCGGTCGTAAATCAGCCAGAACTCATCCTCCGTGTAGTAGGTGCGCGCGTAGAGAAGCTTCGCTCCCAGCAGCTCCGCGCTACGCAGCTCCAACTTCCGGTTCAGCTCATGAAAGGCCTTTGGATCACGGGGCCCTTTTCCATACACTCCTACCGCAAAGATACGCTGGTCCGCGACTTCCGAAACTCGCGGGTTGAATCGTGACGTCAGCCCAACCTCGCGGGCCGTCTTACACGGGGCCAGGAAAATCTGCAGTTCGGGCAATGTTTCGTTGACGAATGAAATAAACTGGGAAACAGTGCTTGAGGGCAGGCCGAAATCCTGCACGACGTACATTTCAGCGAGTCCAGACTTGTGCAATGCGTGGTAGCAGGTCCGGCTGTCCATGAAGGGATCCGCGAGTCGCCGAGTCAATGCATTTTGTGGCACATGAAAGTGTTTGAACGCCAATTTTCCGCCCCAGAAAGCACCGTGGTCATACCTGAAAAGATAATCGGTTGTGTCCATGTACAAAGAGGCCGGCTTCTCAGGCGTGGGATTCTTCCGGAGTACAGCTTCGATGGTGTCGGCAAACCAATGCACTTCCATCTTACGGAGGTTCCGTTCACCTGCGGGCGGGGCATCAACCCACCGGCCGAACATCACGGCAATTTGCCCCTTCCCAAAGTATACGCCGTCGATAAAATGGATAGATTCGTCAACGGCCGCAGCCTCGAAGAGGTCGTGCGCCTTCTCGACGGTGTCCACAAGCTGTAGATCAATGCGAACGCACGGCTTCGCAGGGATAAGTTCGACCGTCAGTAGGGTGACAATGCCGAAGGTTCCGAGGCTGCCGGCTGCGTGCTCGAGAAGGTCGGCGTTGTGCGTGCGGCTGGCGGTCTCGAGGGCGCCATCGCCGAGCACAATCTCAATGTCGGAAACGGTGTTGCTGAAGAGGCCGTAGCGGTACATGCTGCTCTCGCCCGAGAAGCCCGAGTACCCGCCGCCCACGGTGATGCCCTTGAACTCCATGACGATCTTGGGCACGACGCCATGCTTGAGCGTGTGGGCGGCCAGGGCGTCCATCGGCACCTTGGGCTCGGCGCGCACCGTCATGGTCTGCAGGTCAACCGGGAACAAGCGGTCCATGTCACTGGTGTCGACAATGGAGTCGCGGGTGAAGGATATCGGCCGCGTGGAGCTGGTCGAGCCATGGTAGATGCGGAACTTGCGCTTGTTGTCGTGGAAGAAGCGGACCTGCTTCTGGATGCGCGCCACGGCGGCATTATGCTCCTCGAGGAGCTTGGCCTCATCCTTTATGGTTCCGTTCATGCTGAAGACGGCTGTACGAAGTCAATTAGTATACAAAAAGTTAATGAGATGGGAGAGAAGAGGATGACGAGGCAGCATGGTCAACCAGCTGTTTTTGGGTAAGCAGATTTCCTAGTTTGGTAAAGCGGGAGGTTGGCACTCGACACAGTTGTGGAGCTGCCTGCGAGCCAAGCAAATTAATCTCTCTACGGGTGCCTGTGCGGTAATAACACAAGTGTCTTTCCTTGTCCCTCTATTGAGGTCCAGCTGAGCTTGTCGATATCCCCAAGATCCACTCAAGCTTAGTACCTTACGCAGACATAAAAAGTGGGTACAAGGCACTGTACATGCATGACGGCATCTTCATTCATCTTCACACGAGGCACATACTGAACAATTTATACCGCTTTGAAGTAAATAGCTTGGCAGCTCTTCTACTGACCCTGATATTTGGTCAGATGATAATGCAGTGTAGCTAAAAACAGTCCTCATATAAGCTATTACGGCTACATACGTCATACATGGCCTCATGTACTAGGAGTTTTAGTAGGCCTTTCATTGACATATCGTAGTAAAAAAAAATAAGTATCAGAGATGTCTTTGCTTTGCTTTGTTGGATTCTTTTTGTCTGTGTTATACTTATTCTGCTTCACTCGCGCAAGGGATACTTGCCGGCTAGGCATGGAGAATACAAAGCAAGAACAATCACCATAACAACTTTGGCGTTGAGACGTATCAGAAGAATCAGGCATATTTCAAGATTTCTTACCGTCAAAATGTTACCCCTCGACCCCTAGGCCCGCGCTATCATCTCCAATCTCGACCTTTACAAGCTCAGGGCGGCGCCGGAAGAGGCGACCTTGGACTTGACACTGTCCTTGCCGAACAGGGTGTAGCTGTAAGGAATTTTGCTGGAGCTCAAGGTGCCAGCGGAGGCCGTGTTCTTGCTGTTGCCCCAGCTGATGTCGCCGACGGTAGCATAGCCAACGGACTTGGGGTTGGCAGAGTGGACACCCTTGGAGGCGGAGCTCTCAAAGACGGTGGACTCGACGCGGACCTGGGCGCCCATTCTGGTGTTGACGGCGGCGTCATGGACGTTCTTGTAATGCTGGTTGTAGATGTGGACGGTGCCGAAGCGGACAGACGAATTACGGGAGTTGATGTTGGCCCACCGATTGTTGGCGTAGGTGACGTGCAGCTTACCCTTATCCTCGCCCGAGTTGCTGTCGCTGTGGCCGACGAGAGAGGTTGTGTAGTGGTCGTGGATGTACGAGCTGGAGATGGTGGTTCAGTCAGAGGCATCGTTGACATCGAACAGGCCGTCGTAGTAGTCCTTGTCATTGGTCATGTCGGTGGACAGGTCGACGTGGTCGACCCAGATGTTCTTGGGCTCCTGGATGTTGATGGCATCGCCGTTGGCAGCCTTCACCTTGCTGATGGCCAGGTTGCGGATGACGATGTTCTTCTGACGCAGCACGTAGACACCGACGCCCTCGAGCTTGGTACCCTTGGCGCCGACGACGGTCTTGTTGGATTTGACCTTGACCCTTGCGCTGCCCTTGATGGTGCCCTTGACGTAGATGATCTACTTGCCCTCTGACTGGGCGGCGTTGGTGAACTGCGCCAGGGTCGACACGGTCGTCGTGGAGCCGCCCTTGCCGCCGCTGGTGCCGCCGTTGGTGCTGGCGTAGCCGATGTTGCACGTCTCGGTGATGGACGCGCGCTTCTGCAGCACAACGCTCTTGTCCTCCTCGGAAGTAGGAGTGGGGGCGGCGGCAGCGAATGTTGCAAGAGCGAGGTTCAGAATGCTGGAGAACTTCGTCGTGGAAGGATTAAATGGATTGGGCCAGCCGGAAAGAATGAACGAGATCTGTGTAAGACTCAGGAAACGAATGTGGTAAGGAAATGAAAGGATCTCTTGTCGAAGAGAAGTAAAGAATGTGATTGATGAGTTTGAATGAAGCACATGCAGTGGAGTGTCGAAGGATCACAGTGTACGTATGATTCGATACAGGCTTGTCGCCATCTTGTCGCTATCACGAACTTGGGCCAGACCACCAGCGCCAAGGCACAAGTCGGTTCAGCCGGAGATGAGCTGGGCTAGACGAACCCGCCATAGGCCCACCGAATGAATTCGACGCGCACACCATATCAAAGCAGTTCCATTCGCTCGCCTCTGCTCCATTCTGAGCAGAGCCCTTGCGTTGCACCTATGAAATTAATCACAGGCTGTTGTGGCAAGTCAGTGAAGCCATATCCATCGTTCGTTTATGCACCTGAAACTCCATGCCCGGAAGAGCCTCGCCAAGCCAACGAATCCGCAGGGGAGACACCACGAAGTGCGGAAGGGTGAAGAAGGAGAAGTCAGAAGAGGATGCCATTAATCGCTGTTTTCGCAGGATACGATCATGTCATGCACTCCCTCGATCTTGTACAGCAACCCTGTGCGCGGTTCCGTTGTGGCGAGTTCAACCAGGCCATTGGGCCAATGATAAACATGAAACACTCACCCAACCCACTCCATTTATTCCCGCTAACGCTGTTAATATGAAACAATAGCGGAAGATGCGGAGCAACATCAGCGCCAACTTATGGGCTGGCTGGGCGCCGAGACGGCATTCGGCGCAGCGGGGCAGGTGTAGGGCTGCATCAATAACAGGCCGTGTTAATGCTCCATTGCTTTGACTTCTAAATCAAACGTCCGCTGGCTGCTGCCAACCTGAAGCCACGCTCGGGAGCTTCGCGAAACGCATCGACCATCACAGCTAAGATTGCCAGCATTCTCTTTATAGATACAAGCAAGTCGCCCAGCTCGGCGATGGGCAGCACTACGATCTCACCGGTCGCCGTGTGTAAAGAGGTTCATGGCTGCTTAGATTTTGATAAACCAAGGGATATACCGACTTCTAGGTTATTCTACCCTATGAGATTTGTCGAAGGCTTGGATGGCGGAAGGTGGAGTATACCAAGGACACAAGGCCTGTCATTGAGTCGTCTTGTTCTGGACGCCAAGAATAGCTGGGCGCAATTTAGGCTGTCGGAACCGACCACCTTGCTATGTTTTTGTCGTCCTTGCAATTTCGCTAGATTTTGCCAAGTATCCGCTGGTTGCATGTTCCTGTGTGGTGCCCAGCCAGCCTATCACCCAAAACGAGGCGGTGTAGGAGGAGCTCCGCGTTACAACGAATTGCATCACGACCATATTTAGTGTTGGTACACTTGGCGGAAGACTTGTCTTCGGCAACGGGCAGCTTCACAACGACTGGCATGCCTCTCCCATCACGGAGATAAGCATTTTCTCTTTTGGTCTTGCCAATTCACTTGGATCGCAGCGCCGGTGCTCCTATGGATGGGCCGCCGTGACCGGACTACGGATGCCCGTAATCAGCCACCCTGGAGCCCTAAAGAGAGGCAATGGAATGCGAATGGAGTGCGAGGCAGGACATTGAAGAAATTTCCAGTCCACATGAACAACGCAACAGGAACCGAATCGACACTACTCGTAGCTTTGCTGATTTTGACACTGGTAAATTGTGTTAAGTGTCGATGAGCACGTAAATGACCTTTAATTGAATGCTGATGTGGGGAAAGTCTAACTTGCATTTCCTCCAGGAAGCCATTTTGAGAGAATTGTACTTCAGCCATGAGATTTGAGGATGAGGGAGCTGTTACTAGGCTCAATATTTTCCCTACAATGTATTCAAATGTGCTCGGGAAGGAATGAGATTGGTCTTAGTGATGTTGCCACATGACTTTGTGCGGAATAGCTGCATGCACACCCCGCTTTTCGCGAACCTGGTGGCTTACCAGTGCACTGCAATCTTAGTCTCAACAGGCGACATTGATTAAATGTGGTCCAAATCCGTAGACGTGCTGATTCGCCTTTCGTTTTTGCACTGCAATCTTAGTCTCAACCAACGATATTGATTGAAAATAGTCCGTACTCGTAGACGTGCTGCTTATAGGTTTTATTTGTTGTTTAATTATCTGAGAAAAATGAAGCGGTTTGATTTAGAAGCCAGGAAATACGGCGATTGATTTTGCATCTACATATCAATTCAAGCACAAAAGAGACCATGAATCGTAACATCCGTTATTGTACAAACACGCCCAAGCACCATCGCCAACAAGCCTCTCAGATTAAAAATACCCTTACATCATGTCACTGCCACAAAGTTAGCATAAACGTCCAAGCCACAAGCCAAGTAAGGAAGGAGGGGAGCAACTCACAGCAAAGCCAGCGTCAAATCACCGTGGATCCGCGCCTTGAGCTCAATCTCGATCTCCAGGTTCAGGTCCAGCCGCAGCTTGAGCGGGTTTTTGCCCGCGCCGCCGCCGCCCTGCTGCTGCTGCTGCTGCATCATCTGCTGCTGTTGTTGCTGTTGCTGCATCTGCTGCTGCTGCTGGCGCTGGAGCTGCTGGTTCGAGTTGTCCTGCTGCTGGTTCCAGAACTGGTTCTTCTCACCGCGGTTCTTGGTCTTGGCCACGGCGTTGGGCGGTGTTGCGGGTTCGTCCTCGTCGCTCTCGTCCTCCGAGGAGTAGTCTGAGTCCTCCTCCGAGTCTTCTTCTGAGTCGTCATCATCGTCGTCGTCGTATTGACCCCGTGTATTAGGCCCTTCCTCTTCGTCGGACTCCTCCTCCGAATCATCCGAGTAGTCATCGTCGTCATCCTCGCTGGACATGTTGCCGTCGTCTTGCTGAGGGGCAGCGTTCTTGCTCGAGCTCGAGTTGTCAATGCTCTTTCCCTTGTCGGCAGCATTGTCCTTGGCGTCGGCGGCCTGGGGCTCAGCTTCGGCGGACTCTGACTTGAACTGGTCTTTTGACTCCTCCGTTGCCTGTTCTGTGCTGGGCTGCTCTTCCTTCTTTACGTTGGGTTGTTCCGGCTTCTGCTCCTCCTTCTTCACATCGGCCTTTTCCGGCTTCTGCTCCTCAGTAGCTGGTTGCTCTGGCTGGGCTTGTCCGGCTTCTGTCTTTTGATCCGAAGAGTTGTCAATGGCATCGGCCTTCTTCTCATCGGGCTTCTCTTTAGGCTTGTCTTCGCTCTTCTGTGCGGCCGTGTTTTGAGTCTCCTCCGCCTTCTGCTCGGTGTTGTTCTGGGTGTCTTCCATCTTCTTCTCCTCGGGCTTGTCGCCCTCGGACTGCTTCTCCCACGGGTTGCTGTTCTGTTGTGCGGACATGTTGGCTACATTCGATAAGCTAATGCACCGTCTCTAGTCACATGTAACAGTACATACCGTGTAATGGTGAGTGGTGTTTTAGGACTACGATAGCAGGTAAAAATGTGGTGCAAGCTGCGATCTGGCTTCCTGGTCCTGCGAGCTCTTTTGTGAGAAGGACCCTGTCAGGAAACCGGTTCGCAAAGTGTGGGCTCTGACGCAACAACCACGAGCTGCGTAGGAACAGGTTTAACCCCAGATCCTCGCCGTTTATGACGACAGCTGCCGAAACAGGGGTGAGTCGGCAAGCATGACGTGAAGTGTAGAAACAGGCGCGGTGGGGAGTGTGGATGACCCCCGGCCTGTCATTGCTAGGTGTGTGTGCGTGCGTGTGTGGCTGATTTGTGTCGTGTGGGTAGGGGGGGGGGGTTTCAATAAGAGCCACGTCATGTCTTCCTGCAACCCAGAAACCCCAGGAGAAGGCTTCCTGCTTTCACACGTTTTCACGTCCAACACTCACAATGGTCATCGGTCTGCTCGCCATCACGTCAATTCCCACCGTCATCGGGGTCGGCCAGGCCATCAGCGCCCAGAAGAGGCAGGCCGCGGCGCAGTCCAAAGAGCAGGAAAAGTTCCACCTCATTGCCATGGTCTGCCTAGACGGCAATGACTTTCAAGACGCATGCGTGTGCATGCTAAAAGACGGAAGGGTAAGTTAATTAACCTCCTCCCGTTGCTCTGAGATTCCTGTAGGGAAGGATACGTTGAACCCTTTGTGCATCGTGCGCTAAATGTGATGTGTGGGCGGTTATTGTAGCTCTATCTTAATCTACCAGACTTTCCCGTGGCTGGGCATCGATTCTGCGGGTACTACTTCAAATACCCCGGGGAGGAAGGGCATCTTGGCATGGTGAGCACGATAGCGGAGGATCCGCCGATGCTCAACTGGATCTTCGTCGACGCAGAGACACACGCGGTGCGGCACGGAGGGCGCAAGGACACGGTTGGCCACGTCATCGGCCCGTGGGGATGGAGCGAGGACGAGCGGTTCCTGGTGCTCGAGGGCGGGTTCGACAAATTCATCGCGGTCAAGGAGCAGGCGCCGACAGCCGCTGCAGAGGACGAGGGCGGATCGCCTAATGGGCCTCCGCGGTGGGCCGTGTACTGGGATCCTGATGGGCGATGGCAGGCAGAGGCTGGGACGGGGGACGTGCTGCCGCTGAGGCTTCGCAGGCAGCCACTACTAGGGATAGCCAGCCGCTATGTCAAAGACTGAATACACCTTTGGTTCCATCCCTGACTCAACAAATCAAAATCAAGGCTTGCTCGTCCGCGGGGATGTGCGTGGCAGATTTCTGCCAGGTGGAGGTGCGTGTGGATATCTCGCCTCCCCCTCCCACCCTCCACCCCTCCACCCCTTACAAGGATCAAGCCTAAACATGGAAGGGAGGGCAGTCTTCGGCCACGCAAGACGCGAGCTGGAAGTCGATTATGACCTCATGTAGATGGAAATCACAGGAGAAGGAGAAAACCTGTTCTAGTCCGCCGGTAAAGCATTGTATATGAGCCGCTGACCTCAAATCCGACCTTGCAATTCTCATCCAATTCATCAACAAGTTCCTCCATTGTCTATCCCCCCAAACTTCCATCTAAGCTTCCTCCCATCCCACCACACAACATGTCCACCATGGAAAAGGAACGCCGCGTTGACTCGCTGGAAGAGGAGAGCCAGTCCGCCGAGGACACTCAGCCCATCCGCCGCCGGGGCGACAAGAAGAAGAAGAGCCGCAAGTCGCGCCAGCGCGAGCAGCCGCAAAACCAAGAGCTCCAGCAGCAGGGCCAGCAGGGCCAGCAGGGCCAGCAGGGCGGCGGCCCCCTGGGTGGCCTGCCTGTGGGCGGCGATGCGCTGGGCGGTGTGCAGAACACCGTCGGCGGCGTCACGGGCGGCTTGCTGGGCGGCGGTCAGCAGGAGAGCGGCGGCGGCGGCAGCGGCAAGTCGGACACGCTGAGGCTGCGGCTCGACCTGAACCTTGAGATTGAAATCCAGCTCAAGGCCCGTATTCACGGTGATCTGGAACTCGCCCTACTGTACGTATAAATCCTTCCCCCAACCCCCTTACCCCTGCCCTCAGCCCAAAACATCAAGTCCACATCACAATTTCCCCTTCCCCTTCCTCCTCACATCATGCGCAACCTGGTTCTTCAACTGCAAACCGTCAGTCTTACCATTCCCGCTTCTTCAGTACTGGCTAGTGTTCTAAGACAATCACAAAAGGGATCAAAGCTAATGGCGCCGTCTTCTTTCGTTCGCCGCATACAGGAATTAAGAGGCAATTTGCAAATGGCTTTCTTCGTTGCTTTTTGGCCTTGGTTATAGCATGTACTACAACTATTTTCTCCTATGTTTTAACGATGATCCATGGTGTTCCGGCTATTGTTAGTTTTGGGGCTTGCAACGAAATGAAACGGAAGAGTCGGGATAAGCGGCATGCATTTTTTATTTTATTCTCGCCACAGCACCTACATGAGACGTTTTAGCCTACAAATACCTCCTAGTAGACTTGCCTCGAGTATAATGGAGCACTCCATCAACTACGATGTACCGCCTACCACGCCTTTCTGTTCCGTGAAGGTCCTGTCGCGCGAAGCCAAGAGACGCTGGACTGTCTGACGGAGCCATGCCGTCAAATGTTGGCGCCGCGCTAACACGGAGCCGCGTGTGTGCCACGGGCTCGACCGTTGCGTCCTGATCCATCGTGGCGTTGCGAACCTCGTAGGCTCGTACGAGTGAAGCTGCTGTTCCCCCCGCCCATTGTGCTGTGCCGGGACAACACAGAAGCCGACAGCTGAATGCAGGGATAGTTCCCCAAGAGCAGCAGCCGACATGACAGCCCCCCCAACCTCTGCTGTCACGAATCTTCCAGCTCTCCCCTTTCCTCGTCGTCACCAGCCACATCCATCGGCGATCGAGCCCGCTTCCCCCCTGCCNGATGTGAAATCCAAGGCCCGGGATCGACATGACGCACAGTAGTGGTTTAGACCGGCTCTAGCCACAGCCACGCCCTGGTAAGCAGACGGTCCTTTTTCTTGTGGCTTGACAAGACGTAAATCCTGCTTTCAACCTCACCGAGTCAAGCCCCGCAACGACACGCAACACTCGAGCAAGAGAACTCGACTGTCGGCCCGCTCGGTAAACCCACGCGCATAATCGCTACAGCTGTTTGCACGATCTCCTTAGCGGAGACTGGATAATCGGCTCATCATGGGCGACCACGCCGAGCACGACGATCGTTTCCAGCACGTTAGCTACGCCGGGCCGACGCACGATACCCATACCTTTACCGTCCCTCGACCCAAGGATTCGGACGCGCAGTCGTCGCAGTCGTCGCAGTCCTCACAGCAAGACGCGAAACCACAGCAGCAGCAGCAGCAGCAACAGTCACAACCGCCTAAACCCTCCCTAAATGTCGCTCCAAACTTCTCCCCCAACCGATCCGCCTCGCCCAACCCCCCGATAGCCATCCCTCGCATCGAACCCATGACATCCGGCGAGTCCCCCGCAGCGCTGGCGCGCGGCCTCGCAGGCAAATACGTCGACGAGTTCGGCAACGTCCTGGACTGGGACGGCACCGTCCTGGGCCGTGTCGAGGGCGACTTGCCGTCCATGGTCGGCCGCGCCGTCAAGGAGTCAGGCGAGGTGCTGGACAGCGACGATGAGGTCGCCGGCCACGTCTCGGAGAACCACGTGCGGCCGGCGCTGAAGCCGCTGCAGGGCGGGCTCAAGGTTGACGATAAGGGCAACATCTACGACGACGAAGACCAGGTCATCGGCAGGCTGAATAAACCCAAAGATGAAACGCATCCAAACGCGAAGCCAGCGTCGGCGCCGAGCCCGTCAGAGGTGTACTTGGATGTCAAGTCGACACACGACGGGATCCAACTCATAATTAAAATCCCTACCGTGTTTAACCGAGATCATGACAAGAAGAAGCATAAAAATACCATGATGACAATGAAACCAATATAAAATCCCCGTACATAAAAACGTGCAGGGAAGCCCTGGCTACCCTCTGTCTCGGCTGGAGTGTCGTCTCCGCCACAAGCAATAGAATCTCGTCATTGACTGCATAGGATAACCCGTAAAAAGCCGCCTGCATCGGAAAATACATGGGGGTGCAAAAGCAAAAAGCTGCTGGTGGGGTGAGGCTGGTGGAGGCTAGGGGTCGTGGGTGGGTGGGCGAGGTGAGGAGTTGATGGAGTCAGTGATCGTCCTTGCAGCCACATCCAAACCCAAACCCTGGTTTTTCTCCCATGCAAGCCGCCCATGACCACGCAGCTGTGAGCACTAATGGAGCCCCAGGGTTTATTCCTGGGTTGACCATCGCGATCCGGTCCCATAGGAATTGCGAAACGGAGACGATTATCGCTTGATCGGTTCCCGGAACTCAACCCTGGTAGCCCATCCGTGCACGCACAGCCAGGCGCCACATCCCTTCGCACGTTTCGCTTTGGAGGCCGCTTGCCATTGTGTGCGTAAGCTTCTTTTGTCCCCATCCTTGTCTGTCGCACGTTGGTCAAGCCACCTACTCGAGGAGGTGGTGTGGCGTCATCCCAATACAGGCAACCCCCAACACCACTGCTTTCTGTACCCATCCAGCCTGCTTCGATCAACACGACATGACGTCGCAGCCGTATGCAGGTAGGGTACCCCGAGACATTGACCGGGAGCTCCTGAGCTCGAGGCCTGGCGGGTGAAGTAGCTGTGACGTCTTAATCCCCGTCGTAGACGTAGCCCCAGAAAGTTTGTTTTCACCGAGGCTGCCCAGACTGCACCATTCCACCATAAGTATAATAGGCCCTGGCTATGGAGGCCCGTAGCTAATGTCAGATGATATCCATAATAAACTATACAACCTTCTGGAAGAACTACAAGAAAAATACCACTAACATGTCCACAGACGTTTCACAGGCCGGCAAAGACAGCCCGGTGATTGTTGGCAACAATCCCGGTATGTACTACATCAGTCAATCCGCCAGGGTCCTGGCTTCATGTATTCTCTACCGCAAGCAGCTTCCCGCTAACTTCAGAATAGAGGACTCTCAGAACTCGCAGAACGTGCCGCGCTCCGCACTCGGCACCGTGAGTGAGTTGGGCGAGATTCTTGATGACGCCGGCAAGGCCGTCGGCAAGGTCGGCGACTCCAAAGACACACAGGAGCTTGTCGACAACACCGTGAACACCACAGGCGAGGTTGTCAGCTCAACGGGGGAGGTGCTGGGCAAGGCCATCATTGGCGACGACAACGATGAGGATGATACCGACTACACAACAAAACCCAAGGACCAGGAGGCCAGCAACACCAGCAGCAACTTCAACCTTGCCGACAACACAAAAGGCGCCGTCAGCTCTGAGCTCGACCTGGTGAGCGGCAACAAGCAGAATGATGACCAACAGCAACCCCTAGAGGCGGAGAAGCCTCAAACAAAATCGGAGACGCAGTTTGACCCCGAAGACCAGGAGCATGATACCCCAGTTGATCTAAAGGACAACGATACACCCGTCGACCAAGCAAAGGAAGACTTTCAGGACGCCGCAAAAGAAACCCCTACCGACAAGCCCGAGCTTGATGACAAGCAGGCTGTCCCCGAAGAGGCCCAGGATGTACAACAAGACGCCGCGGACGCCAAAGATGACCTACAAGAGGTCCCGCCTCAAGCCGAGGGCGAGGCTGAGGACCTTAAGGACGCCGGCGACAAGGTTGCCCCCAAGGACGTTCCTGACGCCGAGGACACCGTCGAAGAGGGCAAGGACAAGGTCGACGACAAGACTGAGGAGGCACAAGATGCCGCCGAGGAAACGAAAGATACTGCAGAAGATGCCAAGGACAACCTCGCAGACAATGCTGAGGCGCCCAAGGCCGAGGACGACAAGTCCCCCGAAGACCTCAAAGAGGACGCCCCTGTGGACAAGGACTTGCCCGAGGGTGAGCAGGAAGCCGAGAAGATGCCCGGCGACGACCAGGATGACGACAAGAAGAATCCTAAGGATGCTCTCGCTGCTGGTCAGGAAGTTGCCGAAGACACGACCGGCGACGCCAAGGATGCCGTCGAGGACAAGGCAGCTGAAGGTGAGGAGACCGCCCAAGACGCAACTGCCGAGGGCGAAGAGGTTGCCCAAGACACCACTACTAAGGGTCAGGAGGCTATTGATGACACGGCTGCCGAGACTCAGGAGGGCGTTGAGGACAAGACCGCCGAAGGCGAGGAGCTTGCCAAGGACAAGACTGCCGAGGGTGAAGAGGCTGTCGAGGAGAAGACTGAGGATGCTCAAGACAAGGTTGATGAGACTGCCGAAGAGGCTGGCGAGCAGGCGGAAGATGCCGCCGAGAAGCTTGACTTCTTTATCCTCAAAGGCACCAAGGTCAACAAAGCAGGCAACCTCGTCAACCAGAACGGCGACATCATCGGTCGCGTTGTCGAGGGTGACGTCAAGAAGCTGCTTGGCAAGCGTTCCGACGAGAACGGTGACATCTGGGACGACGCTGGCAAGAAGTGCGGCAAGGCTGAGCCCCTGCCCGACTCTGAGCGCGAGAACTCGAAGGCTTTCGCCCCCTTTGAGAACTTCCCCGACGCAGTCGTCGAGGCCGACGGCAAGGTTACCTCTGAAGGCCGCCAGGTCGGTGTTGTTGTCGAAGGTGACCCCAAGCGCCTCAAGGGCGGCAAGGTCGATGAGGATGGTGACATTCTCGACCGCCGCGGAAACGTCGTCGGCAAGGCTGAGGCCTGGGACGAGCCTGAGCCTATCCCTGAGGAGCCTGAGGCTGTTGTTGACCGCTCTGCTCTTACTGGCAAGCGTGTCAACAAGGCTGGCAATGTCGTCGATGGAAATGGTGTCATCTACGGTCGCATCATTGAGGGTAACCTTGCCTCTATGATTGGTCGTATGTCCGACAAGGAGGGTAACATCCGCAGCGAGTCGGGTGATATCCTCGGCAAGGCTGAGCTTGTCCCCGAGGGTGAGCGTGAGGGTGCCAAGGAGGGTCCTTTTGCTGAGCTCAGCGGACTGACCGTCTCCAAGGACGGCAAGGTTGTCACTCCGTCTGGCGATGTTGTGGGCCGACTCACATCTGGTGATGCCAAGAAGCTGTCTGGTCGTTCTGTCGACGAAGATGGTGATGTCGTTGACCGTAACGGCAACGTCCTTGGCAAGGCTGAGCGATGGGAGGAGCCTGAAGAGCCCGTTGTCGAGAAGAAGAAGGATCCTCTTGCCGGTCACAAGGTCAACCGTGAGGGTAACGTTACTGACGAAGATGGTAACATCATCGGCAAGCTTGTTAGTGGTGACCTCGCCATTTGCTCCGGCAAGGAGATCGACGACGACGGTGATGTAGTCAACTCCAAAGGTAATACTATCGGCCACGTTTCCCGCCTCGAGGACATTCCTCCTGAGCCAGAGAAGGAGCCCGAGGAGACTGACGAGGAGAAAAAGGCTCGCGAGGAGCAGGAGGAGGCTGCCAAGGCGGCTGAGAAGGATAAGAAGCTTGCCAGCCAGCTCGGCTACATTGTCGAGGAGGCCCTCGACAAGGTCAAGCCCCTTTGCTCCAAGATGACGGAGAAGATTGAGGCTGTCGAGAGTCAGCCCAAGGAGGAGCGTGATGAGGAGGAGCTTGTCAAGCAGGTTCGACCTTTGATCGAGGATGCTAGCAAGATCCTTACTGAGGCGAATGGCGCTATCCGCGGCATGGACCCCGATGGCCGCATCCAGCGCAACGCCAAACAGAAGGCTGCCACCCGTGAGGCTTCGCCTGAGGAACACCACCTTGCTGAGGTGCTCAAGGAGGTAAGGACATTTCCAACACGATTGCTTAATGTACCAATTGCTAAATTACCTAGCTCACCGGCACTGTTACCACCACCATCGACAGTTGCAAGCGCAAGATTGCTGGCATGCCCCACGCCAAGAAGGAGCTGAACCCTCTCTGGGGACTTTTGTCCGAGCCTCTCTTCCAGATCCTCGCCGCCATCGGCCTGCTGCTGAACGGTGTGCTCGGCCTGGTCGGCCGTCTGCTCAGCGGTCTCGGTCTGGGTGGTCTCGTTGACAGCTTGCTCGGCGGCCTTGGTCTGAACAGGATCCTCGATGGTCTTGGTCTTGGGCAGGTTGTCGGCTCATTGACCGGCAAGAAGGATGGTGGTAAGAAGGGTGGTCTCTTGGGTCTGTAAAGCTTGCAATTTTGGCATGACAGGTGATTTACTGTTTTTCTTCGGTCATATCTTCGAGCGCTTGTATACTAGATTTTAGCAAAAGTTACGAATTCACGAGTTGTTCCAACCATGGGGAACTTCAAGATGGGATACTACAAACGAAAATTTGGCAGGTTGTACAGCCTTTCGTGGGGCTTATCTTGGGGCTATGGCGACCATTGACAGCACACACTCCCAACAACCAAAAGATCTTTTGGGTAGAACACTGGTCCCCAAGACAACTCCTAAAGAAGTGCTCATGCCTGGTTGCTGTGCAGTGTTACATCAGACGGCTGGCTGAGAAACCGTACACGGCTTACATCAGTGCCACAGTCAATGAAGCTCTGGTGGGGCATGTCGTCGCCTGCCGGAACATGGCGACAGCCCCGATGAGGAATACCCTATACAATTGCGTCAGAGGCTACTGCAGCTCTAGTGCCAGTACCTCCTAAATGTGCAGCCAAGATAACTCGCACTTCAATATGTCCCCAAATTGACCAGATACCTCATTCCATGCTACAAAATGGATTGTCTTCGAACTTTTATAAAGCATCCAATTGTGGGTTGTTGTTGGGATGATAAGTGAAGTTGCAAGGTACCTATTGCGCCATAGATNGCTACAAAATGGATTGTCTTCGAACTTTTATAAAGCATCCAATTGTGGGTTGTTGTTGGGATGATAAGTGAAGTTGCAAGGTACCTATTGCGCCATAGATCTTTCAAGGAGGATAGACGTGCTCACTAACACATCTTAGCAACAAGACAGATTCGTGGGGAACGATGCAGCGTACTGGGGTCGTCACGTAAGATCGCGCCAGTAGCTTCTTAACGCGTCGATCAATTAAGAAAGAGATGATTTGGTCGGGGATGACACTATTCTTTATAGATGATTGTGATCCCGATTTTGGGATCACCGGGAGGTAGGCAAGGACGTGTTCTGGGACAGTGAAGGGCCCAGAAGTAGGCTATCCCCTTAGCTACGCAAAGGCTCCATCGACGATCCGGACATGGATCTAGTCCAATTAAATCCGCAAAAAATCCTGTGACATCTATTTTCTAGTTATTTTGCCGGTGATAGAAGTACCAGCATTCCTGACGTTGACAAATCGATACATTACATACGTCACATCCCCAGCGCGTCTGCGTACCCGATTTTTGACGTGGTGCCTGTCGATTGAGGGCATTCCCGTCTAGCTGACCCAATGCCCTGCGTTTCGTGACACTTTGACTTCGCGATCTAGGCCAATTTGGACCCCCTGACAGCCTAGACAACGGGACTTTTTATCTCTGCGGACATGATTATGCTGTGAGAAAGGCACAGAAGTGTCACTAGGTCGAAAACGCTGCCTTGATGACCCTGTCTCATGATATTCATTGAATATCATATCAACTAGGGCCTCAAGGAACCAGGACTGGTTGTCGTACGGCTTCCAGGCTGGCTGGCCTAGCTTCTGCAACAAGAAGCTATTTATCAGGGCCACAGTACAGTACAGTACATACTGTACAGTATGTATGGATTACAACTTGAAAATGCTCATGTTGACAGGGTTCAAGGACCCATTTTTAGTTTCATACCCAATGGTCATGCATCCCTCATGTTTGGCCCCGAAGGTTCCCAGTTTCGGGCTCATTCGGCGTTCCCAAATCTCGTACACATGTCGATTCAAAATCCCATGAGGAAGCAAGAAGTGCTACTGAAAAGCCAACTAATCTATAAACGCAGAAACCCTAGTACATAGCTATATTCCTATAATATATCATAACTTACAGTATGTACAGCCCTAGCCTTTGACGTGTCAAAGAGAAGCAATCACCAGCTCAATAGCATTACAGGCTCATATACAAGAACCTGGAATGCCCTATAACCAAGCCGTCCTGCATAAAGATCTAAGATTCTAGGTATTGTTTAACAATAATTGGAAATTATTCGCTGCATTAACGCAAAAGAATCGAGAGCTAGAGTCGCTGAGCCACTCTTCTATTTCTCGTGATATCATGGGAAGCACAAATGCGAAACCATCACGACAAAGGCACAGAGCTAGAACTAAGCCTACATCAGTGACTCAAGCCTCTCCACAGTATCACAGCTGCTACGTTTGTGGTCGCAATCGATCCTCTGGAGCATTCAGATTGGGTCCAGATCAATTTATTTGCTCAGGAAGCAATTGTGGAAGGATTAAATATGCTTTAGAGCATGCGTTGAGCCGCCAACCCATCAT
>LDEE01000045.1:2563-36202 GCA_001021365.1 Stachybotrys chartarum
ATTTAAGGAGATAAGAATATATTTAATCTTTTATATTAACCTTTTAAGACCTATAGCTAATAATTACCTATTAGATTAACCCTAACCCCCCTAATTAAGGTAGAGGAAATAGAAGAATAGGAGATTAAGGATATTATTAATTCTTATTAGGACTATTATAGCTATAAAGGCTATATCTACCTAAAATATATTATTAAATAGATTAAATACCTAGACCTAATAGAGGTACCTACTAAGTATATTAAGAATATTACCTAGGTTATTATTAACTTCTATTACTAATACCTAAAGAAGCCTAGATCCTAGCTAATAAATATAACCATCTTATAGGAGTTCNTTTAAACCTACTATTATAATAAAGGCTAATCTATTAATTAAAGATATAAAATAGTTTATATAGAAGATAAATAATATCCTAGAATACCTAAGGATTAAAATTATTACTATTTAAGCCTAGTATAAGGAATAAATAAACTAATATTATTATTCTACTTAATAATATAAGCTAGTAGAGCTTATATAATTAGATTCTTAGAATATTAAGACCTTATATTTATAGAAGAAGCTAGATTAGAAGAATATTAGTCTATTTAAGATCTTAAAGGTATTATTACTATATATATATTAATTAGAACTATCTAATTCTATCTCCTTAAATGCGCAAGGGCGGCAATAACAAATCAGCCCCATAACAACATCGATACATTGAGCGATCTAAAAAACCCCACACAGGTAATTTTCTATGTATCTAATTCATATAACACCTGACATTATAGATATGGCACCCCAATTGACTATCAAAGGGCCAGGACAACGCCGCCGCGGCGGCCACAGCAGCAGCAGCAGCAGCCGGGCCAGTAAGGAAGCAAGATATCTAATGCAGCTACAGATATCTAGGAGCCGCCGTGAGCAAGATGCTGATAGCACCTATAGACCGGATATTAGGCCTACAGACGCTATAGGCAGCCAATTTGAACCGTTTGACGTCCCGGACCGCGATTTCCTCGTACAGCAGCCACTGCCACTAACGCCCCTATAGCTATTTCAGCAATTTCTCCCTGAACAGCTAGTTGAACGATGGGTTCAGTATACAAATGAGGCTCTAGTCCCAGAGCTAGGCCTGGGCCCAGGCCCAGGCCCGGCTATTCAATCCGGTAAATATCATCATCAGGACCATTAAAAGCCAACATCCATTGTAGAGGTCTATATCTGGATGGGCATCTTAATATATATGACCTTGTATAAGGAATATTAATACTAGGATTATTAGAAGGCCTTAGTAGTAGATAATTAGGTCCCTAGTTATCCAATTATATAGCTTATGACCTTTGATTGATTTTTCCTACTAAAAAGATAACTTCGAATCTATAACTCGGATTATATTGAGATAGGTATGCTAGCCCTGTTTAATAAGGTCAACGAATGGTCCTATTTTATAATGGAAACAGCTATCCAGCTTATTAAAATTAGCAGCATTATTAGCATAGACAAGGGCATCATCGGCTTCAAAGGACGATCCCGCCACAAGGTGACGATCAAGACCAAACCAACACCTATAGGGCTTAAGGTCTGGGCCCTAGCTGCTTAAGGATATCTTTTATAGTGGTATTAGCATTAACCCGGCCTAAAATACGGCCCTATTGGTATTAAAGCTATAGCTAGGGCCCAGGCTATAGCTGTGGCCCCAGATAATAGCCTTAATAAGAGCTTTAACAAGGGCTCTAACGAGGGCTATAATAAGGGCTCTGATGAAGGCTCTGAGGGCTTTAATAGTATTATCTATAGCTCTTCATCAGAGGACTTAGCTAATGAAGAAGCCCTAGATATTAAGGCCTTAGATGAGTTATTAGAAGATATTCTAATAGTAATACTACCACTGTTAAACCCGACTTAAGCTATTGTTATTGCCCTAGTAAATAAGCTACCTAACGGGATATATTATATCTTTCTTAATAATCTCTTCTTATTATTAGACCTCTTTAAAGCCCTTAGAATCCTAGGCATTAGGGCCACAGGGACCTGCTATATAAACTGTGGGCTATTTCATGATATTATTATTGTAAAGGAAAATAATAGGAAGGGAAAAGGGCTATAGCCTTAGGGCCGGATCTAAACCTAGCCTACTCCTAATAATAAGGTAGGAAAACCATTTTGCCTTATAGCCCTAGGAAACTAGGCTTTAGAAAATGCCCTACTAATAGCTTCTAAGGTCAATTAAATCGCATAAAAAGATAATGCCTTAGTATTATTTTTATTAATAGTCTATTAAGGCCCTAAGACTATTATACAGAAAAGAAAGAGACCTAATTCAATATAGCCATATAGCCATTCAATTAAGCAGAAATTCAGCAGCCACAGCATCTTATAGCTATCTCTTCTATCTATAGCTACCCATTATAATGACAATATGAACACCGTTGATATAGCTGATCATCTATGGTCAAATATACACTTAGACCATCATCAACACCGGGGCCCAGCTCAGGTCCTAACCTGGTCCTTCCTCCTTGCAATGGCTCTTATAAATAGCTTCCTTTTGCAGCTCAAAGGCCGGCCGGCTTAGATGCCCTATAGATCATAGAGCCGTTGGCAACAGGGCCTTGTGGATGATATCTTCAAGACCTACAGAAGTCAGGGCTCTTCAAGACAAAGATGTTGTGCTGGCAACACAGTTATACCATTAGAACAGCATCAGCCAGGAAACAGAGGGAAAAAATCCCGCTGTTTGGCCTGTCAGGGCGTTCAAATTGGAGTCAGAAGTCAGAGCTCTTAACGCCCTAGAAGACAGGGCCCGTTGCAATAGCTAGATGCGAATAGCATCAATAGCCGGGCCCGGCCACAAGGGCGGCAGCCTCATGGGCTAAGGAAAGGTATAATTGTTCGGTGGGGTTGTCTAATATGCGATGTAGCTCTTTGTAAAAAGCCTAAATGCTGGGACTTCTATCATTAGCTAATTTGCTAGCTAGTTAATATTACTAGTTTTTTCTAGCTTCTAATTAGATTAGATCCCTGTCCATTAGGTAGATGCCGCCCTCGCGCATTTAAGGAGATAAGAATATATTTAATCTTTTATATTAACCTTTTAAGACCTATAGCTAATAATTACCTATTAGATTAACCCTAACCCCCCTAATTAAGGNCCTAAAATATATTATTAAATAGATTAAATACCTAGACCTAATAGAGGTACCTACTAAGTATATTAAGAATATTACCTAGGTTATTATTAACTTCTATTACTAATACCTAAAGAAGCCTAGACCTTAACTAATAACTATAACCACCTTATAGGAGCTTAACTATAGAGGGGGGGGTATTATTATAGCTTAGATTATAAAGATATTATAAGACCTACTTTTCTTTTTATAAACTAATAGGAGATTATAAGGATCCACTTCTCCTTTTATAGATTAATTCTACTAATTAATATAAGATATATTAAATATAGAAACTAATAGAACCCCTAAATATAGCTCCTTAAGCTATATCTTATTAACAGAGCCTGCCTACTAGTTATTAGTACCTATTATAGTAATAGAGTCTGTCCGCCGATGCGTTCCCCGTCCACCCACTGCCCAGCCGAACTAAAACACCTAATAGGCTGCTAATCGGGCCCTAGAGACTACTAAGCAATTTTATTATGAAATTAAGGTTCTACCTAAGGATATTAAGGACAAATAGAGTCTCTATTTAAATCTGCATTAATTAATATATATTATATAGTTATTCTAATTAAATTCATTAAGGAATTATATCGCGAAGTTAGGTGCGAGATACTGTGGATAGTGCTGGTTGGGGGGTTATGCCGGTTGGCAGGGGTCGGATGTTATAGATGGGAGGATTCTTCGAGTATGCCTAGCTAAAAGCCTACTAGCTATTAATACAACTGGGTTACCTCGAGTACTACACATTGTACTTGACCATCACCAGACGTAACATTACGACGATACGGTATACGCCCTGACCTGTCTGCTAACAACTAACCCAATACGATTGGACTAGTCATAGTTAGGAACCCAACCGTTACAGTAAAGCGCTGCCCTGAGAGGAAGAAGATGCTCTATTAGTCAAAATCTTCATATAGTCGTGTGTAAAGGAAACGCATATGAACGTAGAATGTAACAGGAAGTCTCAAATCGGCAGAAACATTGGCACGTTTCTAAATCCATAGCTTATGGCAATCTTCCTAATCTAGACTAGCATGTGATCCCACAATATTACTATTTATAACGCTATAGTTAGTACCTGTGAATTGAATATAGCACAAAGTATCGATCGTCATATTAACCACGGATATATACTGCGGCGAAAAAGCCCGAGGTGGTATAAAGTGCAGCTCTCCCACCGGAGGCTCTGTGTAAGAAATACCCTTCCATGACGGAACCCTAGTATCTTACACAAGTAACTGCCTCTTCAGTACTATGTTTAGTGTGTGGCTTATGTTCTATTATTCTGGATAATACCTCTATAAGATCTAGCGGAACCCAAATTCACAATGGGGTTTATATCCTGTGTCTGGGAAGCACCAGCGATAGCAATAGCGCCGAACAAGAGAAAAGATCGCATGATTGAACTTCTACATAGAGAGTGGCACTTGGACTTTGTCCTTGTTCCGCTGAGCTCTTGGGTTGAAAACATCTCGTATAGCTAACCCAACGTTCAACAAGGCAGACAGGTATAAATTGCTGGAATAAGTCGACAGCGCTCGCCGGCGGGGCTGACAGAAGAGGGCTGCGTTGTTCAGGCTGCAACGGACAAACCTCGCTGCCGCAGGTCGTAGCCGTCTTGAAATTAGGCATCCCTGTGATATCCCCTTCCCGCTCTTGTTGATAGTGGTCAAGCCGTATAAAATGCTCGTGGTCAGCCTCACTGACGCCCCCGACTATTATTGTGTCTTCTATTGCGGTACCGTTGATATCCATTACGTATGTAATTTGTGTGGGGAAGAGTTGAAAGTTACTTCGTGTACCGACCTAAATTGAGGGGCTTGTGGGTCTAATACATCCTTGCTGCCTTTCCACACTCAAAGGGATAGTGCATATTGCTACAACTCGAACCTGGCTAAAGCAACCAGCAAGGCGCGGTCCATCGGGGCCGCATTCTATTTCATTCAGAGCAGCTCTCATATCCTTTTCATTTGCCTTGGTAACTACCAGTATCAACGCTAGGCAAACGAGGGGTGACGACGGTTGATCACGACCTATCCAGGCAGTCAAGCGAGCCGCAGTTGCGTTCACACCACCAATATCAGCAACGAAGATGCAGACGACGTCTATCAGCGGAGAGAGCATTCTATGGTATATGTCATCAGCGAATTCCACGGCACCTACCACGTTCTGATCTTCTAGAAATCGCGTCGTCGTGATTTCGTGGCACTTTCGAGGCTCAGCCGACCTAGGGAGCCGCCTGTACTGAGGAATATCGCCGTCAGCGATAAAAGCAGGCTCGCCAGGACGGAGATAGGACATATGAAGATGGGACTCCCCATGCTTACGAGCCATGGAGCGGGTACTTGCCAGTCCAAGTTGCGACAGGGTGAGGTTCTTTGTCTGATTGCCTCACATGGTCACAAAGCCTGCGGGCTCATCTACATTTTGAATTTCATCTATGATCCGAGAAAGACGGTCAGATGTCTCCAGAATTATCTGTGAACATTCCTTCCTCAAACGAATCCATCTAGTATGATTACAGGCTTTCATTTTGGTTTTCGATGGGAAGGAGAGGCAAAAGATAGAATGAGGCCTTTAATAACTATGAGCCACAAATATGAGCCTATTTATGTTGCAGGTGTAGCGGCTAGATTTAGATCAAACATGTCAATTTCACAAGGTCACTTTTAGTCGTGTAATGCCAGGCCAGACCTCACGTACTCGTACAGTACAAAAGGTTACAAATGGATTTATGGTATAGCTGGGAAGAATAGAGTAAGCAGGGATATGCACTCTATACTCTATCACTCGGAACCTTATAGTACTGTAATGGTATAAGTATAAGTATAGCAGGTCATTGTCATCACACCAACAGTCCCTACCTTACTCCATTTTGTATACATAGATAGCCAGTATGTCAGACACCGAATTTACACTTCTGCAATCACACCCATCCGATATCAGCGTAGTAGAGCACTCAAGTTCGTTCCCGTATCTGCCAGCTAGAGTCTCAGGTACAAGAACAATTGTTGCGTAATATCAAGCTTGAGGACGCCCTGTCGCAAAGCGGCGATCAGCGGGACACACTGGCTGTTCAATGCGAGATGCTGCAGTTTGAACTAGATCAGCACAAAGAAGCACTGATTCAAGCGATAAAAGCCGCCGAGGAGCGCGATCAAACTATACACACACAGAACGAACTGCCTCCTTGGTTCCGCCTGGCTCGAATCCAATAGGTTAACATCCGCGCAGAGGAAGCAGCAGAAGATGATTACAGAGCTGCAAGCTCAGGTAAATGACCTGAGTGGAATAGTCCTGGAAAACACAGAAGGGGTCCCATTGAAGAGGCGCAGGCTATGTACCTGATGGCAACACCACCAGTATGTCCCGAATATATCATGCTATGTACTATACACTACAATGAAGTTTATATACATGATGAATGCCGTACATTCTTTGCATACTCTAATCCAGGCATATTCCAACCTCCTGCATTCTATATCTGTGGCTGTACCCGTACTCCTTGATGCAGTCTTCACTACTTCTTCTTCCGCATTCACTAAACGTAAAGGAAAGTAAAGTAATATTTTCTATGTCGATCATATAACATCCATCACTCTATGGCGAGCCACACTGCATAGCGAGCCAAAATGCAGGCACTTGGTCTTTAACTTAATCTTGACTTCGTCCACAACACTTCACTTGCTTCAAACCGCCTGACTTCTATTACTCAACTACCCCTGTGTTTCCCTAACATTTTTTAACCAAGGACTATGCTGGCCCTGGAGCGTAATCGTAGAGTAGACACATAGCCTCCATTCTGCAGCGTCCAGCGACAACTTTGTAAAATCACCACCACGGTGCTCCCGTTTCTCCGGGCAAGCATAAACATTCATATACAAGTCCTCTATGCTGCATTGATTACTGGCAGGTTATCATCAGCCCTTTGGTTGCCATAGAAGGCCGATACATACAACATCGCTACATCGATCAGTACCTTCAAATCAACAAAACAATTGGATTCAGCTAGCATCGGAATGCTGGTATGGATGATTAATGGGCCCGGAGCCGAGCTCTGCAGCTTCTCATACTATGATTGGTTTACGCTCTTAAACCTAGTCTAACAACAAAAAAGACAGTCTTCATGTAAAAGGCCTAGTTATCAAAATATTCATTCAATTCCTACTTATAATATAGTATCTATAACCTACCTCTCGGGGAGCATACTAGTCCTCTCGCTATTTCCAGCTAACCCCTCCAACGACACACCAGTTTCGGGAACAGTTAGCCCGGATTCCCACCGAGCTAATGTTACAGCATTATTACGATATGCTGGATGTGCTACACCGAGCTTAACTGCCTGTCTCTTGATACATCGGCTCATCAGGTTCACATTCATCGGACGGCTTGGAGAAGACCTCCCGGGATCAACTCACCTTCGCCGCATCGGGCGGCGGGTTGGGGGCCGAAGCTGCGGTTGTGTCGATGTTGGGACCCGAAGGTCCCTCGCCGTTGTTGGGGTTGTTGCTCATTGTCACTCGACCTTGATGACTGATGGTGATGAGGATGATCTTCCTTCGTGGTCCAGAAGCCGGGCAGACGAGGGTTTATATTCCCATCTGTTGAGCCAGATGAAAATTTGCCATCGCGGCAGCCTGGAGCGACGTACGGATATCTCCTTGTGGCTTCAAGTTTGTGGCGGCGTCACATACTGGGTGTGAGTCAATAGCTTCGACTTTGTGGCAGCTGCGGCATCAAATTATCAGAGTTCGGGCACAGCTTAGCCGGGCGCTCGAAGCTGCAGCCACGTACCTGAAAGGTCAGTGTATGTGACGATAGTTCCCGATGAGTTACAGATGTGGTCAGATCTTGCGGAACAGGCCGCAACTCTATCAGGGCTTTGCCGTATCCAACACGTCAGTGTACGTGACGATAGTTCCCGATAGCGTGTCTGTGGCCAGACCTTGTGGAAGCGGCAGCATCTCTGCGTGAACTGCGGGAACCTTGTATCTGGTTTCTCGAGGCTTGTCAGCTTGACGATAGACTCATTGTCTTTACCTATACTGCTTACTACGACTGTTTTTTGGGTTGCTGGGCTTAGCACACCTCTTATTGGTTATTTCTCTTATTGCTTCTCTGACAAGTTGCCCTACACTGTACCTTTTTTCTCGTTATAATAAAGATAAAGAAAATAGAGGAAGGATGTATATAGGAGAAACGCGCTCTATTTTAGGCTAGGAAAACGCGCTCCTTTTTCTTAATAGGAATAAATAGGGGCCAACGATATACCACGGATAAGGGTTGCGATTTGCTAAAACACCGAAACGGGGCGCGTTTTTATGAATACTACTAGAGTAGGAAAGGGTTTACATTAATGTGCGGCGTTCTATTCATTGCTTAAATAATTGCTTTGCTTAGGTTCTCCTTTTTCTGAGATGTGCTTTGTAAATATGTCCCCTGCTAATTATCCGACATTCCAAAATTACTCAAGCCAGCCCCGCCACCTGAGAAGCCAGGACTGTCACCGGGAATCCAGCTCATCATGCACATAGCGACATTACATACTGCAACCATGACGCCCGCCATCACGATGCAAGATTTTCCGCAAACAACATATGTCTTTCCGCAGCAAGACTTCACTGCGTGTATCTGCTCCTGACGTCGCTTCTGCTTGATTTCCTTCTCAGTTGTTGTGGCATATTTCATTTCAGAAGCAGGTTCGGGCTGTGTGGTGTGCGGTGGCATATTGACCTGCAAACCCTTCTTGAATAAAGTCCCTGGTTGCGCCTGGCTCTGTTGATTGTTATGCTGATAAGGGGCGATCACGGCGGAGGCATCGTTTAGTGGTAAACCCTCTGAAGGGCAACTCTTCGAACTGCCGGACAGGGCACACGATGCTGCTGGCGCTGTTGACTGGTCCTGAGAAAAGGGGACACCGGAAGCCATAGTTTACTTGATAACTTGATAGTGATAGTTCGAGGGGCTGTTTGCAGATATTCCGTTGTTGTAAAGATTAAAGGCGATCTAAGGAAGAAGCAATTGTTAAGTATCATCAACCCAGTTTGAAGCAATTCATGAACATACGAGCAAACATGGAGCTCCTTATCTGAATTCAAAATCCTAGGAAGACTATATAGTGCATGAATGAAAGGCACTATCTGGGGCGGCTCTCGCGAACTGTAGGGAGCAGGTGTGGCTCGTACAAAATTGATGGGTGGGAAACCATGGTTTATAGGGATTTATAACAGAATTCGCAACCCCATGCCCTCCTCTTATCTTTTTCAGCATTCAGCCCCTTTCAAGGCTAATGAGTGGCTGCGCGCCATATCAGGGCTGACATGCCTCATGCTAGCCAAATACATGATGCGATTCCTTCAGCCTTCTTCCATAGCTGTGCAAACTTCCGTAGCATCTTCATTAACTTCCAAAGTGATAAAGGAGTTTGCAAGCTCCGCACAGCAACCCAAGGTATTCCTCTTTAACATACATTGAATCATCCAATACCGTTTTTCTCAGATATAAATCGAAAGCTCCCCTAGAGACGGGATGTGCAAGCACATAATGTCTTAAAGTACGTCCTACAAGCTAACCCTGATATTGTCAAGCTAGTCGTGGTGAGGAGGGGTGGGGGTGGCTGGCTGAGCTGTAACCCTGGCTGGCTGAACGATGACCCTGGCTGGCTGAACTGTGACTCTGGCTGCCAGGGCAAATGTCATAAATAATATAACAGTCATCTTAACACGTGTGTCAGCCTCCTATCAGCTCATGACACAGCTGCTTGAGGGCTGAAAGATTAGAAAGTCTGGACAGAGCCATTTTCTTCTGCATCCAATCCATCCATTGAAACTGACCAATAGAGCTGTCTCCATTCTGAATACAGGATGATGGCTAACTCAACCCAGAAGGATTCGTGTTATGCCTACGCACGCCTCCCTTCATCGACTTCAATTCGCCTCGTCGAGCTTGACCCAAGCTTTGGCGACAAGGTTTCGTTTTCACTGCACACCTTTGAGCTCCATGAGTCACCACCTTTTGAGGCCCTCTCCTACACTTGGGGCGACCCTCGCAGTTCATTTCTCGACGATGACCCGGCTTCAACAGAATCATACCGTCACCCTACCCAAGAATTACGATGTGATGGATCTACTTTCATGGTCCGTCTCAATCTCTTCCAAGGGTTGAGAATGCTCCAGTCCACTACATATATTCAACGCCAGCGCTTCGTTTGGATTGATGCCATTTGCATCAACCAAAATGATATCGAGGAGCGTTCATCGCAGGTAAAAATGATGTCGAATATCTTCGAGAGAGCCGACTACATCATTGGCTGGCTAGGGCAAGCCGATGACACGACTGCGGACGCCATAACTGTCATGGAGCGCCTCTCGTCTATCAGCCGTCTTCCACTGTCCAACGCGGATATTGGAAATATTCAACGGTCATTCGAACACATATCCCAAGCTGAGTTCTTCGATCCCAAAGCATACCATAATAAGCTCGGGATTCGGTTCATCACTGCGGCAGAATGGCTTGCTTGGATCGTCTTCCTCTCTCGGCCGTATTTTGAGCGGAGCTGGATCGTTCAAGAAGTCAATATCGCAAAACGCATCCTTCTCGTCTGCGGCAGGTACATAATACCATGGAGTCAATTAGCGAAAGCAATCTTTTTCCTGGGATTTGTGCCACAGTGGGGGACTTATCTCAACCGGGGCCAGATGCACTATTGGGTCATGCCAGGGTCACCGGAGACGTCAAAGTTTGAACGCATGCTCGTCCCAGAGGCATCAGAGTCCGTGCTGCCTATTGCAGCAGCAAGTCTTGTGAAAATAAGGACATATGCTCGATTTGGCGTACAAGACGGCAGAGTGACACCCAAGGTCTTTAGCCTATACAGTCTCCTTGAATGTTTTCGCTCCAGTGTGGCCACGGACCCCCGCGACAAGATATTTGCCCTGCTTTCCATAGCTGATCGTACCAAAGCACCATTCGCTGACCCCTCTGCATCTATCATCTTGTCTCCGGACTATAAGTTATCCACCGAGGTGTTCTTCATTCGCCTGACACGTCTTATGGTCCGGTGCCATGGCGACCTGCGCATTTTCCAGCACCGCGAATTGAATGCACGACGGCGCTTGAGGTCACTTCCCTCCTGGGTGCCTGACTACAGCGTTGCTCAGATTATCGATAGACTGGGATCAGCTCTATCGAACTGCGACTGGAAATCGAGCGGTGACGAGAAATACTACGCTAACAGTAGTGAGCTTGACGATCCTTTGCTATCATTACAGGGTCGATATATTTCCCGGGTGGAAAAAGTATCCCTCCCAACAGAGCATACACTGCCAACAGCTTTATGGGGAAGCATTTTCCAACTCCTGGAAGGAATTCGGTGGCAACGATTCTTAGATGGCCGAGAGTAGGTGATAGGTAGTTTGGCTGTCAGATAACCCAGCTCACTAATTAGTGTTACTCCCAGAGTCGAGGTTGGGGACGAGGCAATGTGCGAACCACCAAATGAAAGAATCCTACCAACTCCGGTCGAAGTCCTCGCCCGAACATGTATATGCGATATACTTAGCTCGCAATCCCCCGCACCCACGGACATTCTTTGTAACCAATTCTTAGCATTCATAACGGAGAGGATTTCTGTTGCCTATAAAGGGTATGGCAAGCGAGGCAACCCAGGCCGTTCATTGCTGAAGCGGGCGCTTGGACGCTTTCATCGATTCAATATCACCCACTATGGCCGTTCTCCTGGAGAATCGGTGTGTACGCCTATTTTTGGAGCAGTAAAGGCCGAGCCACCCGACTCTACGTACTGTTCATCTAGACTGCTTGAGAAGATGGAGGAGCTGGCCTCTGTAGTTGATCTACAAGAGAGAAGTTTGAAAGGCTTGGACACCCTTGCTTACAAGCGCGCAATCGAGGAGTTTAGCCTCACAAACCCACTGCTTTCGGTTTTTAAAGAACGCTCCAAACTTGCTATGTCTGGTCGGTTGGTCTTTCGGACTGAGGATGGTCACTTTTTCGGGCTTGGGCCAGCTGACACGCGACCCGGTGATGAGATCTGGGTGCTATCTGGTGCGAAGACTCCTTTTATCCTTCGACCATCATCCTCGGGCCGTCGCGTCTTGCTTGGTGAGGCTTATGTATATGGGTTAATGCATGGCCAGGCAGTTAAGTACTGGCCCAATGTACAGGACATAACTCTTCAATAGCGGAAACATTACTCGTGCCCGCCCCACTAAATTCGGTCTCGTCAAACCTCCACCGCCCTTAGCGGTGCTGAGCACCAAATTGAGCCAGTTCGTGATAATTTGGATAGCTTCAATTAAAACCTCACCAACCAACGCTTTGGGCGTCCAGTCTCTATGATTTCTACAGGATTCAATAGCCCTTATCTTCGCCATTCTCGTACAGCTTTTGCGGCTTTAAAAAAACACTTTTTGGTGGAGTTGTAGCGTTTCTTCTCATAATTAGCTAAAACCCGCTGAACCCTTGCTCTATGTCATGAGCCGTGACGAATGGGCATCCCATAGAAAGTCACGTGACCATTTAGTCATACAGCGGGGCCAGCCTGGGACCGACGGACGTGTAAGTCGGTCCAACCAGGAGGATCGATTTATCGCCCTCACGGTCCCCAGACCATTAGAGGACGGGGACAAGGACCGAGATATGGATAGGACGGTCCAGCTCCGAGTCCCAACTATATAGATGGGGAGGACTCTACAGGATCTAGCTAGAGGACTCACCAGCTATCAATACAATTTGGTTACCACAATCTACTTGTGCATTACCAGACGTAACACCAGACTACAGTATTGCTCAGTATAACGCCCTGATCGCCTGCCAACATAAAAGACGCCTACCCGGTATCCTTTAATAGTTGGAATCCGACCCAGACGTTACAGGGAGGTCATAGTCAAAGACAGGGCCCAGCACCGGCTCTGACTTGGACCGTCCTCCTATCCGTAGCCCTGACAATAGCTTTCTATTGCAGCGGCTAGGCCAGCCACTATGGCCCTCATACAGGAAGCAAAGCCGGTTCTTTGACGCTCTGATTGACGAGATATTCGAGGAATACCGGCAGACGGGATCAACAAGGCAGAGATATCAGGCTGGCGACACTTCTACGCCATTCTCACAGCATAATCATGTCCGTAGGTCAAAGCACTCTCGTTGTCTTGCCTGTCAGGGCATTCAAATTGGCCCTCGGTCACAGGGTATGCAAAAGAGCTGGAAACGTAGGGCCCTGGGTCAGCTAGATGAAAATGCTCTCAATCGAAAGCAGAGGCAGCGAAAAAGGGGTACAGATACGTATTGGGCTCGTGACGTATGTCATGTAGCAATTTGTAAAGATCAGCAATTCTGGTACTTCTATCACCGGCAAAATAGAGAGAGACTCGACATCACAGAATGTTTCCCGGATTTAATTGGCCAAGATCCCAGTCCGTTACACTTTTTACGCCTTCGTGTAGTCTAGGGGATGATTCTAACAGCTATGTTCTTTCTCACTCTTCCAATCTGCTTGGATGTTGAACAAAAACGTATCTCAGGGATCCTTTATGGTACTGTGATATATATTCTATATACAATTACCGTTGGGTTCAACTCTTCGGCATATAACCAGGCCATGAGTGTGAGGCCGTACTTGCCAACCCAAGTAACCCCTCCCATGGACTACAAGACATTCGAATGCTGCGAGACTTTGAATTTCGGGAATCGTTGGTACGACCAAGCTGCCAGCGAGATGGTTTTAGAATCGCTGGACCTCGATCCTCAGGCGAATTGGTGGTGCGTTGAAGGTGGTGCAAGCGAGGTTGCAACCCGAATGAAGGCCAAAATCACATGCCAGAACGCGATTGAGCATGGAAAAGTCGTGGCTAATCTCTCATACAACACGACGGATCCCGACAAGGTTGAGGTGGTTGTGACAGTCGATGGAGAAGAGTCGGTCAGGCGCTATGATGCGGTTTTCAATTCAGCTCCATTGGGCGCGATGCAGCATATGCACCTCGAAATTCTGAATCTTAGCTGGGGTTTCAAGTCAGCCATACACTCCCTGGGATATGGCCCATCATGCAAAGTCGGTATCCGCTTCAAGACCCTATCGTGGATAAGTAAACTCGGTATCGTCCAAGGCGGCCAAGACAAGACTGACCTCCCCATCCGCTGCTGCGTCTATCCATCCTACAACATACATGATCCACAGAATGAGCCCAGCGTCCTTCTAGTTTCTTGTACTTGGTCACAAGAGGCAGAACAGATCGGCGCCTTGATTGGCAAGCAATCTCCTGATAATGAAGACGTACTGAAAAGGCTCGTCTTCCACGACGTTGCTCGACTCCATACGCCAATGGGCGACGAGGAGAAATACGAGGAGCTTTGGGAGTTCATCAGCAGCAATTACCTTGATCACTATGCCTATAACTGGGATCAGAATCCCCGCACGGTTGGCGCATTTGCTTGCTTCGGTCCTGGACAATTCAGTCATTGGTAGAAGGACCTGAATCGGTCCGACGGTAAACATATTGTGATTGGCGAAGCTGCGTCGGCTCACCACGCTTGGGTAGTTGGGTCACTGGAAAGCGCCGTCCGTGGAGTGTATTGGTTTCTCTGGAAACATTCAGCAAAGAACGATGTGGCTGCTCGGGCGACACAAGACTATAGCGACAACGAGATCCCTGGGCCATTTGGTCCAGTGCCTGCAAAGTACAACCGCAGTGACGCCATTCAGATTCCTGATGATGCAAAATCCAAAGTCGGCCTGGAGGCGATGCCTAGCCCGAGGGGAGAGTTGGCTAGGATGCAGGTGCTGCTGGAGAGCATTAGATTGAAGCAGGGAAGAGATGTGATTGATCCGTCTATTATCATGAAGGAGCAGGTCGCCACGATTTTAGAACTACTGAAGGTATAACTGTTGGCTGGTTGTATCAATTACACGTGTAATCTAAGCCTGATTCTTGTATGGAAATCTTGTCGTTTAAAATGTATGTGTCGCCTGCCTCCTACGAGCACGCAAGCTCGGAGTAACCTGAAGCCATGATTCATAAAATAAGTTTCGCCGAAGCCGTGATCTGTTTGATGGATATCACGAATAACACAACATTATATCAGCGATGTATGATCTCTTACAAAGATAAGATCAGAGCACTACCTCTGCCACCTCTCAAGAGTCGCAAGATCTACGTGCACAAGAAAGTGAACCTACCAGATTTGAAAGCCTCGAGTGGCAACAGGAAAGTTGCTCAGCCAGTACCCAACGCCTTGGGACTTACCGACAAGCCTCGAAGCTCTTTTTGGCCACGCGGCATTGGATCTGAGTCACTCATGGAATTTCCCATCCATTTAGCAAGATTTCACACGTCTGGATGCGCGCGATGCGTTCCTGGGTCGCGCTATATCGTATGGCAGCCCCATTATTCGAACCCCTTTGTTTAGGACTACAAAATCACTGGGCACTGCAACAACACTTTCCAAAACGACACGGAACTTTGATCCGTCTCTGTGATCCCGGTAAGGCTCATGAAATACTGTGATACAAGGGCTTCATCCCGGAGCTGCATGTCAGCCTGCGGGGCTCCCGCATGTCACGATAACTTTATGGGATGTGGCGGGTTGTGCGTCACCACCGCTATGATTATGCATTGGAGAAAAGGATAGACGCATGAGTACATTGAGGAAGCGGCTCAGCGTAAGTGCCAAGGACTTTGTGCGGGTGGAGCAGATTCCGAGGGTCTTGTGTAGGTAAACGATAGTGTGAGCAATGTAGACCCTCATAGAGTACCATAAAGTGACAAGCTATCACTAGAAGTGTCACAGATTGACTCCCATGGCCACTGATGGTTGGCTGGTTGAACATGTGAAATTGTCGCAACAACTGAGCAACCCCAAGTCGCAGGAGGTATTCAGCCGATGCACGTTTGTTGCGAGCCCGTTGTGTCTTGTTACCCTCATGTCGACGGTGGAGTCATGTGAGGTGGTTGCGCTTTCTCATATTCATGCACGTTTAAAATTACGCCCGACAGAATACGAGAAACGGACCACCAAGTCTTACGGTCAGTAAGCAAAGTTCGGCATCCAACCAATGCGCGACCGTCTTGGCGTTCACATTCAATCCGTCTGTAAGGCGCAGGCCAGCCTGGGGTAGCGCTGGGTCTGCGGCACAGTCAGGATAACCGTATCTGGGCTATCTACCTGTGGGCCGAGCATGCTACGCGTACAGCCCTGATATGTCCTCGCCTTTGGCATGACCAACGAGCCCACCATGCACCTCTCGACGAGAGCGCGGCAGCCAGGGCAAGGGGCAGAGGATCCGAATCCCCTCGATCCCCAAGGCAGCAGGATGCGGCTTAATAAGCCCCCATGTCCTTGGTGGAGAGATAGACAGACACACCCTTGTTTATTGCCTGCACTGCCCCGAATGCCGAGGACTCGTCGTGAGTATCCTATCATGGGCGATGTGTTGTCCGCGTCCATGCCGATATAAGACGCCATGCCCGTCGCCTCCATGGCCTGACGGATCATAACCAATTGGTTTGAGTCACTCGCTTCTGCCAACGTCAAGATTCATCACCATGGTTCGCTCCACTCTTGCTCTGTCGCTTCTGGCGACGGCGTCCGCTGCCTTCGCAGCCGAGCGTCCTGTCTTGGACAACATGTCGAGCCAAGTGCCTGGCGCTTACATTGTCGAATTTGAAGAGGGAGCGGTGTGTTCAGATTGACCCAGTTCCGTGCCTCATTCCCCTGAAGCCCGCTGCTAACACAGAACTCAGTCCGCCAGCCAGTTCCGCACTCAGGCGGAGCCCGGCTATGAGACGCGCATGGCCCTCGACTTCGAATTGTTCCAGGGTGTCTCCATCCAGCTCAACGACGTTGGTACGGCCGAAGAGCGCGCCGCCCAGCTTGCTTCTCTCCCCGCCGTCAAGAACATATGGCCCGTCAGGATGATTGATCGGCCCCAGCCTGTCACCACGAGGAGTGGTCGGGGGGGGGCTCTGCGGGACCAGAGGAGGCCTACCAGGAGCTCAGGCCGCAAAGCCCTACACAAAAGACAGCAGGGAGGCAACGGGACCACACCATATCAGCCTCATGCCATGACCGGTATTGACAGGCTTCACGCTGAGGGCATAACTGGCGCGGGAGTCACCATCGCCGTCATTGACACAGGAATCGATTACCACCACCCATCTCTTGGCGGCTGCTTTGGCGAGGGATGCCTGGTCGCGTACGGTCACGATGTAGGTCCTCCAGCTCTGAAACGTGGTTCCCCCTTGCTCACCAGAGGAAGCTCGTCGGCGACGACTACGACGGACTCAACCTTTACCCTGATGATGACCCCGATGATACCTGCGATGGCCACGGTACCCATGTCGCTGGCATCATCGCCGCCCAAGGGGCAAACCCGGAGGGTTTTACCGGTGCCGCTCCTGGCGTGACCCTGGCTGCCTACCGTGTCTTTGGCTGCGGTATGGGTAGCGTCGGCAATGATGTTCTCATAGCTGCCTTCAACATGGCATTTGAGCAGGGCGCCGACATTATCACCGCATCCATCGGAGGTACAAGCGGCTGGACTGAAGAGCCCTGGGCCGTCGCTGTCAGCCGCATTGTCGAGAGGGGAGTGCCGTGCACATTGGCTGCCGGTAACAGCGGTGGAGCAGGTCTTTTCTTTTCTTCAACAGGTCTCTAGATTCCCATCCTCTCCTTCTATCCACTTTCCGCTGACTGTGTAACCTTAGCTGCCGACGGCAAGGGTGTAACGGCTGTTTCCTCGTTCGATAACCCCCACATTATCGAGACCTGGAACGAGGCCTTCTACACGGTAGACGATGGCGAGAGTGTGGCTTTCCCATGGGACTGGTCTTACCCTGTCGGCTTTGATGGAGTGGAGCGCGAGGTTTGGGCTTCTAGCTTTGACACGGACAACACCCGCGATGCCTGTGAGCCCCTGCCTGATGATACGCCCGACCTGGGCGACTTCTACGTCCTGTTCCGTGAGAGCGAGGAGTGCTCCGTGGTCGACCAAGCCATTAACCTAGCTGCCAAGGGCGCTCGCTTTATTGTCAGATACAGTTTCGACAATGAGTTGTGGTGGTACGATGTCGAGTTCTATGAGGGAACTGAAAATATTCTTGGAGCAGCCTCCATCACCCGCCAGACGGGTGAAGATTTGATCCAGGCGCTTGAAGCTGGATCTTCAGTTCAGGCTGTGTTTGAATACTTTGAGGACGCAGGCACCTTTACCGTTAGAAGGTGGAATACCGTTAACCCAGGAGCGGTGAGCACTTTCACCAGCTGGGGCCCCACGTTTGAGATGGACTTTAAGCCTCAGTTTGGCGCACCAGGGGGTGACATCTTCTCGACCTTCCCGGTAGAATTTGATTCCTGGGCTGTTCTTAGTGGTACGAGTATGGCTACTCCATTCGCTGCTGCAGCCTATGCTCTAGTCTCTCAAGCTCGCGGCATCAAGCCGGAACCCAGGCTCCTGGAGACGCTCTTCGCCTCAACAGCCAGGCCTCAGCTGTGGTCGTGGGATAACTCATTCGAGGATTGGCTGGCCCCGGGTGCCCAGCAGGGCGCTGGTCTGATGCAGGCGTACGATGCTGCCTTTACCACGACACGTCTGGAACCCTCGAGCCTTTCCTTCAACGACACGGCTAACTTTGCCGGAACTTTGAACTTTACTATCATCAACGACGGTACCGACGACGTCACATTTGATATCTCGCACGTGGCATCTCACACGCTATACACAGTGGACGAAGACGAGGTGACGGTGTACTATGGGATCGGCGAGATTATCCCCCGGGGTGCTGAACTCTCTTTCAGCCAGAGCAAGGTGACGGTCAGCGCCGGATCCACAGCCACTATACAGGTGACGGCCTCTGCACCTGAGGGTCTTAACGAAAACCGCTACCCCTACTGGTCAGGCTTCATCGCTGTCAACGGCACCGACGATAGTGGGCTGTCGATCCCTTACCAGGGTATCTCTGGCTCCCTGTACGAGGCAGACGTGATACCAACGGCGTACGTGGCTGACTATGCTGACTGGGACTTGAATCCCATCCCTGCCAACCAGAGTTTCGTGTTGCCAGCGCCGGGCGATGGCTTCGACTGGGAGGACGAAGACCCTTCGTTTCCCATACTCATGTTCAGACTTGAATGGGGTACCAAACACCTGTCGATACATGTTGTTCCTACTACATCCTGCCCCCCCAACTCAACGTACACGATACCGGGCGGCTTCGAGGCCATCGGAGAGATCTACGACAGTCCATTGGAGTGGATGCCGAGGATGGGCTTTCAGTGGGGGTGGATCGGCGAGATGGCTGGCGGAGTATACCTGCCTGTCGGGAGGTACAGGCTCGTCTTTGTGGCGCAACGCTTGTTCAGCGACGGCACCGAGGACGAGGATTGGATCGTCCGCTCCTCGACACCCTTCCACCTGAGTTACCTCCCGCCCCGGTCCAACTAAGAGCTTGTGGGGTGATGACTGGAAGCTGGATGATGGATTCTCACTGCAGAAACGAGGGCAGCGATTCAGAGACAAGGAGGTCGCGGAAGGGTATCGCCTACTGCATAACCATAAATCTCTTGCATAGCTTCGAGTCTTGCAGTGTTCTGTGCGGCTCAAGACCATCTCGCTTTTACAATTGTCACATGGATGAATGAGAGGGTTGTATAGCAGTATTGATTTGAGCTTCGTGGAAAAGAACAATAGCATATAACACAGCCTACATTCGAGTACCCGCGTAGCAGCAGCTTCCAAAGAACGTGATGGTTCATGAAGTGAACGGCAATGACTACTTAAGAGGCATCATCGTCCATCCCGGTTCGAAATGACTTCATGTGACTAACCAAGCATAGCAATGTGAAAAGACATACGGGCCGAGAGATGATAGGACATACCAGCGGATGTGAGGAAGCCTCGGTCAGACGCTGGCGCCGCCCATGTCCCAGTCCGCTGAGGTACTTGGTTTCATATGCATTCCGTCTGTGCAGTACAGCAAACATTGACATGGTGATGCGGAGGTATAGTGGGGGCTGTTCCTAAGGCGGAGGTCGCAGCACAGCGGGTCCGTAGGAGCCAGTGCGAGTAGTCGGGTAGAGGGTTAGACGGAATTGAGGTCATAGAGGTCAAAACACGAAATGGCTTCAATTAAACCACGCACCATGATTGCCAGCAACTACCCGAGGCATGCCACGCTGGCACCAGGTCAGTTTATCTAAGCAGCCGTTTCATCGATCTTTTTCTCATCGTCCATCATCTTCAACTCGCCTCGGGTTGGCGTAGCTGTTCCGCTGACTGCTGGCTCACCCTCGACCACAGGTTGAGTCTTGCTCTTCTTCAATCCAAGCATCCCGCCGATTACCTTGGTCAATGTCGCCCGGCTTTCCCACAGTGGGTAAATGCCGATGGCCATGAATGTACAAAAGATCCAGATGATACCGACGACCACCCAACCTGTAAAAAACTCTCGACTAAATACGTAGCCAGAGCCGTAGAGTGGCATGGGCCACAGGACCAGGAGTGCGACCGCTAGAAGAACTGTGGTAACACTGGCAATCTTGAAAGCTCGGTCGAGCTTCTTTCTCTCCGCGACCCAGTCAGCTTCCTGCGCCATCTCAATCTCGCGAATGGCCTCGGGGCTAAGTCCTGCATTGTTGGCGATGTCATGATCATCGGCTTGGCTGATTGCAAGCATGGACTGCCAATCGTATTTGTCGATGCCAAATATAAGACTGAGAATGGGGATGAAGATGATTGGGGAAAGGAGGGCAGTCAGATTGCCAGCCAGCATTGGGTTGTTGGACCCAGTGCAAGCAACGTCAAGGGCGCCGCAGGTCCTGCTTGCAGTAACGAGCCAAGCGATGATGGCGCATATAACACCCAAGATCGGAGACAGGGTGGCAGCCCATTTGTTCTGGCCCTCCCAGAGAAGCGTCAATGTCGCGGGAATCACGGCTGCTGAAATCAGAACACCCATAAGGAGGTACATGTACCCCATGGAGATGCCGTTGTACCAAAGGCCGATGGACACCAGACAGATGATTGTGGCGTAGACGACCATACCTATGTGCGACATCCAAACGAGCTTCTTGCCCGAGGCGTTGGGGTTGATGTAGGCACGGTAAACATCGTAGGTAACAATCGACGATACAGCGATGAGTTCTGAGTTGAAGGACGAGGTGACGGCCAGGAAGACCATGACAAGCGTGGCTCCCGCGCCGCCTTGACCCAGCAAAGCCACAGCCGCGTAGGGAAGCGCTAGACCGGCCGACACCTCAGCTTCTGTCATGCGGTTGGGGTACGTCGGGAACCGTGGGTTCGATTCGAGAGCCAAGGCGGAGAGACCGAGCGTCGTCGCTGTCAGCCAGGGGATAGCGAACCAAGAGAGACCACCCATGATGTAACCAGGCAAAGCGTGGACGGGGTGGGCGGCAATGGCTTTCTGGGAGTACCCTGCGTCCAAGAAAACGGTACCAAAATTTCCGACAATGTTGATGATGAAGAACGTGACGCCGCCCGACGATCGCATGGTCAAGTAGCTTCCATCCTGGTTACCAGAGACTGGATGGTCCTCTGCAGCTTCGACAAGCAGATCATACACGACACCGGGGCTGCCCAGATATTCTGAGGTCGAGTACGCCGTAAGTGCGAATGTGATGATGATGATCAAAACAGCGACACCGTGGATGTAGTCGGTGATGAAGGTGGCCTTGATACCACCGATGAAGGTGTATGCGACAACAGGTATAGGCATGAGGAAGATGGCCGCCACCGCGTGCATTCCGGTCAAGGCGTTGATGGTGGCAGCGCCTCCGGCGATGAGCATGAGCGAGACGAGGACGTTGGTGACCAAACCGAAGAAAATAAAGGTGAAATGCGCAGGGGCCCCGTAGCGGGCCCGGATGGCTTCGAGGAAGGTGTGCGCATTAGGGGCGCGTTTCTTGAGGGTAATGGCGAGCGTCGCGAAGAGAATGATTTGAACTGTGGCGCCAGAGGCGTACCTACTGGGCGTCAGAGCCCTGCTGCGGGGAAACCATGACCATGACTTGTGCTTACCAAAAAGGTCCAGAAACACCATATCGGTAGCAGACGCCTGTGCTTTGTAATAGAGTGGCAGCCCATGTCCATGAGGAGGCGACAGCTGCAGCCACAAGACCCGACTTGACGGATCGACCAGCCGTCGTGAACATCTCCGAAGTCTGGACTTCATTGTTAAACCTCTTGAGGATGTGGGTGAGGGAGATCATGAAGACGGCGAAGGCAGCACCGACGCCAAGCACGACGCCATAGCCAGCGCCCTGGGGCAGGGCTGGGCCCACGTTGTTGGAGGACATTTCGGCTGATGAACCTCGATGCGTGCGGAGAGGGAACCTAGATGGAATGTGCTTATGCCGCGAGATAGGCGACGGACGCGGTAGGTATAAATGGTCAGCGTCCTACCATCGTCCTGCCCCCGATCCCGGCGGACCGGGTTGGCAGCTGAATTGTCGCATGCCGAGACCTTACAGCAACCGCCAATTTCATGAGGCAGATAACATCTGCGGGTTATCAACCGTCACGGATTGGCCTCGAGCCCACATTGTCCCACATTATTCAACAGGCCAAGGATGAAAGTTTTATGATTCTACCTGGCCCAGCAGCCTCAAGAGATAAGATGATCTTAGGGTTGGTCTAGTGGGTTACCTAAGGGGTGACCCACCCGACCAACCCAAGGTTGTGTAGAGTGATATGCCGAGGGCCGGGAACCGCTTAGCGCGTGGGATGCAATCACCAAGACGACGATTTAGGACCCTGCTGGCCCAAATAACCCCTGGCGAAGAGGAGTTATCTAGACATGTTAAACCTAGGAGCCTAATGATCAAAGATGATGTAAAATCTCACATTTCTAATTGAAGCTGATATTTAGTGTGGTGGCTTGAGGATGTCCTACGTGGGATGCGGGCATCGCGTCGGTCTTGGATAATTCTGGACTTTTGGCCTATCACTGTACCCCCACAGCAGCTTCCCATGCAAGGCTGGCGAGTAATGTTGGCATCTCGAGGTCTTGACCTCTACGAATTTTTTTTTTTTTCACAAGGACAGTCATCTACTTATGCGCTAGCAGGCTCTTACTCACCGAGTGTCCTGAGGCTGGTAGTTATTACCCAATTTACAAACATATCGTCGATGCTCTCCTTCCGGGTTCTCGGGTTTGTCAACGTTGATGATAAAATTGTAGAATTGAGCAAGCAAGATAAGCTCCCTTGTCTGAAACCAATTGGGGACATGTTGTGAATTGCTGATCGCTGATAACACGTCTTGGCATGATGTCTTGGATATTATGCGCAGCGAATCAGAGAGCTGCGGCGGGAGCCGTTATCGAAAATGCACGGACCGCACTCAACCGTTTTCGTGGGGTCGGCAAAGGCATGCTGCTTTTCTGCGGCTACCTCCGCTCATGCATGAAGGGTCGTGGAGATTGGAAGTCATGAACTTTGAACGTCGTCGAGGCGTCGTCGATGCTAGAGGGACAACCCAACATTGCTCATGAGTAAAACAATAACGTCAAGAAACAAACCAAGGCCAGATATCGCTTGTTCATTCATTTCACGCAAGAAGTTGCTAGTGGCGATTAACCAGGGCATTTTCAAGCCAATATGCTGTCGCAACGCCAAGTCCGGTTCAGTACCGGCTGAAGATAGACACTAATACTATGCTTTCCAGGTTTCAAAGGCTGCACGATGTCTGATATCGACATACCACGACGATTGGAGGCAAGAAGCAAGGTGGTGATGCTTGCAGAGATTATGTGCTGGTCTTGGAAATCGTGATTTGTTCCAACGACTGATTTAATTTTAAGGTCTGCACAAAAGAACTTCAGCTGGGCAACATCTTACAAACTATCGAACTCACCAAATACCTAACAGGTGATGGTCTCGAGTGGCAACGCCTCGAAAGTCCCATCTGGTCCACATGGCTCGCTGTGGTGAGAATATTGTTCTGGTGTCCATCTGACCGCTGGTCATATCGCTGTGCCGCCGCAGCGACTGAAGGTTTAATTTCTATAACACGCGGGAATGGGTATGAATCGCAAGAGGCTTCCGAAATGTAATAATGAAAATTGATATTACTGACGATGTCTGATCAATCTTCCCGTGACGTATGGCTGGTCTTTCATCTCAAGTCCCTGCCATCTTGTGCTGTTCACATTAACAGTATGTACACGAAGCATTGAAGAGTTAATTATGACGCGGCTACGAAGACGATGATTTAAACGCCCAGAGGTTTAAGGCCAAAGATCCTTCAAAAGGATAGAGGGCGCGGCGCGGCTACGAGGACTCCTACCCTAAACTGTAGCAGCGTCTGCATTGTTCGATCGTCAAAATAAACAGATCTTAACTGAAATCTTTTCCTTTTCAATTGTGGCTTCGAACCCTGGCATTAACATGGCTGGTCATGAGACTGAAACCCAAACAACGTTCAGATTTACCGAAACTTGGAAACCACATCAAATTGAGACTTCGCAGCACATCATTGCCGCACGCCCAGCGTTGATTACCTGAAAGACAAAAAGCGAAAGCCATCAACTTCTTGACCCATCCCACAATGCCATTTGTGAGTGTGCAACTAATGCTCATTGTTCTTCTCGTCGAGACAGATGCAGAGCGCGGCCATGAGAGCCATGTCCACGCCGGGCGACACGATAAGTGCGTAGGTTTGCTGACCACCAAAAATCTCCCTGCCTTTCAATAATTTCCGGTCAATTCGTGCGATGTGTGCACCAGAGGCCTCATCAACGATGTCGGCGCTTGTATCCAGCCAGCTGCCCTCCATGACGAGGGTTTCCGATTTGCCATTGCGAGAGGTAAAGACTGCCGTTGCCTTGGATCCGATAACTGGTAAACATCGTCGTATTAGCTAGGGGAGGCTAACATGGCACAAGTTGTTTTGGGAAATGAATGCTCAACCAATGACGGGATTGAGGGTGCATACCCTTGAAAGAACTTTTGACTTCCATGATTTTGTTCCCCTTTGCATCATCAACAACATAAGTGGAATGCAAGTGGATGTGCTCCTTGTGTATATCGAAAAGATGCTGCCCATTGAGATCGTGGACCGCCTTCCGTCCTGAGAGAGAGCGGAACTTGCCGTCGACGCGAACAAGGGGTTGGCCACTGATGAGCTTGATGTCGAAGCTGTCGCCTGTCAGGGAGAGCATCTTCTCTTTGAGTATAAGGGTCTCGGTTTGCTTGGCGATGTAGGGCTCAAAGATGCCTATCTCGCGTGGGGCTGGCGGGAGCTGAACGTTGGAAACTTGATTGGCCATGTTATCGTCAATTGTTCTTTCGCTTGCTAATTGCTGCGGTCGCTGCCGATGTTGGGTTTGCTTCTTGGACGTGGCTCGGGTTTTATGCTTATTCTCTGCTTGGTTAATTCTGGTTCGGATGCTTGGTTTCATTCCAATGAGGTCATACCTCAATGCAAAGTGAGGGGTAAGCGCGGCGCAGGCTGACACCGTGGATGACAGAGATGACAGGATCCTCAACCAACTGCAGATGGAAAGAACGCGCGCGTGCATACGCAAAGGCCTGGAATTTTCTGCCGAACACATCATACAGTCCGTCGAGCCTCGTTAGTTTCCATGTCATCAGGCAAAGACCCAATGACTATCGAGCCGTATTCCTTGACACCACAAGCATTCTGATGGAACTGCCGCTATTGATCTCTGAGATATAACCTAGATATGCTATTGACACTAGGGAATGCTCACGCCTCCACGTACTCGCCCGTGTAGGTGTCAAATACATTGTTCCTGGATATTCTTTGACCGCCCTTGACAGAACCGCTCTCCACTTCTCCGCCTGCAACTGGACGGGCAAGGCTGTTTGCTCCAGCCATGACGGTGAAGTTGGCTAGAGAAATCTCGAGCCCGTTCCTGGTCTGTATGTCTGGCGTACCAAAGTACTCGGCTGTCGCTTCGTCGGGCGTGAGCCTCAGCTCAAAATAACCACGGTAGAAGAGCTCGTTCCATTGGAGCTCACGATTGCGTGGGGCCGCGTTGAAGAGCTCACTTGCACCGTTTGCTCTTGTGATATCAATGGTAGCCCCTAGGATACTCGGCGACGACACAGCGGAGCCCACAAACTCGACACCCACGGCACCTTGCCCAGTGGCTGGATCATAGGGATGATCCTCGTTGCCCTGCCAAGCTAGGTCTGAAACCCAAGAAGTATGAATGTCGCCACCAATGAAAATGTTATTCCCAATGCCATTGTCGTAGAGCGTTTTCAGCGTTCGGTTTCGGTTGGCCGTGTAGCCGTCCCAGGAGTCGAGATTCATGGTCGCATCAACACTGCCAACTAGGGCCCCAGGGAGATCAAGATGCGTAAAGACAACCTGGCTACCAATGATACGCCACGTTGCCTCGCGCTGGGACGATCGCTTCAGTTCTCCGTAGAACCAATTCTCCTGGCGCGACCCCATAAGTGAACGGCCGGTGTCATCGTGGATCTGCTCGATGTAATGCGTGTTCCAATACAAGTCAGTGATGCTGCGATCATAATTGCGCGTGTCGAGGATGATGAGATCGGCAAGCTTGCCAATCTTGAAGCTTCGCCAAATTCTGGGGCAACATCATCAGCTTTAAAGCATTTCGCCAATAAAAACCATACTTCGCCACCACCTACCGGAGGTTGTCATCCATCTCAACTTGTCTGAGCCATCTGTTAGCTGGACTGTGCTTCTGTCGCAACACATGTCGCCCGTGTACTCACCGAATAGGCATCCACTCAAAGTAAGCGCGCACGGCGTTCATCTTACGTTGATCAACACTCACACCGCCATCGGACACAAATGAGGCCTCTGTGTTGTTGAGTTCGGCAGATCCGTCACGGTAAGCGTTGTCAGCAACCTCTACAGACGGTGTATATGTCAGAAAGAGTGTCCTGTTTACTTTCGCACAAGCTGGGCCGGCCTGCTTGTGCTGTTCTCCTTTGTGTTGCGGATAATCAGAGGTATTATCTTACCGTGATCATCCCAGACGGGGATCCAAGGGTACTGCTGGTGGCTTTCTACTAGATCAAGGTCCGTCTTGTAGATGGCATGGCGTCTTCGATAGTCGTACAATGTGTAAATCTCACGATCGGGCTGCGGAATGCGACCGATGGAGGTACCGTCGCCGTAGTATCCGTTTTCGTACTCGTAAATGTAATCACCCAATTGAACAACATAGTCCACAGAGTCCTGCATTGTTTAGAACATTGCTGTCGATACAGAGCGGGCTGAGGGCTCACCTTCCGAGCACTGTTTCCGTAAACATTGAAAAACCCCATCGCTGCACGAATCCGGCGTTAGTCAGTTGCCTGCGGTCTTCTCGATTGATGACAGCGGTAGTGCTTACGGTAATTAGCGCAAGAGTAGACGGCGAGCTTGACCTCGCTCACGTCTTGATCAGCTCCAGGGGTGGTCTTGGTCCTACCAATTGGACTTTTGACGTCGGCGTTGCAAATATTGAATTGGTAGTAGTAATTTGTGAAAGCCTCCAGGTTCCGAGCTTCAATCTAACGTAGTCTTCAGTACCCATTGTACGGGGTATGCTAAGCTAGACTTACCTTGACAGTCCAATCAATATCTGAGGAGGTATATACCACACCAGAGTCCGCAACATGGGTGAAACACCTGGTAGTGGCAATCTTCCACTCAACGCAAACCGGGTGTGCGGACGCCTCGACGTAGACGTCGGTATCGTGGTTGAACAACGGAGCATCGCCACTGACGGTTACGTTGGATCTGTCATTGTCCGCAGTCGGTGCGGCCCTCGTCCACAAAATCACGGAATCGGAGTAGGGGTCACCGCTGGCGACGCCATGGGTGAAATTCAGTTGGGCAGGATCCCAGGCCTGCGAAGGGTCGCTACGCTTGACGACCTTGTGGATCGCAATGCCGAGGCCCGGATGATTCTCAGAGGGGCTGCGGTAGTTGAGGTTCTTGGCCCAGCTGGCGCTCGCAATTGCTACCGACGACAAGAGCGCGAAAAGTTGAAGCTTCATTTCGCAGGTACAGACAGCGGATCTGGTGTCGAGAGAGATGCCAAGGCAGGACAGGGCCCGGGACTAGTCGGAAAAGCCAAAGTCTTTATACAACCCAGGTTGCATGCCTACCACCGAACAAACCCCTTGCGTCTAACGCGTTCTGATGGTGGTGCCCACGTGTCGTGGGGCCGTACCAAGACCCGGCACGATGGAAGCGATTGTAATGACATGATGACTATCATCCCTTTGTGCCGACTCCGTTTGGTCCAGGTGGTGGTGGATCAAGAGGGAAGGTGGTCAGGTCCTGTATCCGTACACCGAGGCAATACAAAGAATCAACCAAGCCGCTTTCAGTCTCTGGGTTCCATTTCAATTTCCGCTAGATGAACTCGAATGAACCCTGTGCGAAATGCGGACACGCTGATTGGATGAATATGTCTGCACCGTAATGCAGAAGCGAAAAAAAAAGGGCCCGGAGACTCTGGCCCGATGATACCCTTGTCATTTCCACCTGGTGAAGTGGTAGGACTCTCCAGTCCCCCTGGCTGTGTGATATGCTATCTCTCCACTAAACCCAGAGTTCCAAAGCCACCGCCAGGTTAACATGGGAGCTGCACCACCAGTGCATATGTAGGCTCTCTTTGGCTCGAGACCAGCACAGCATGTCCCACGCCAAGCCAGCATTTCGTCTACATTCAACAAGACTATAATTATTGTCTCAATCTTCATGTAGCACGGCGCGGTGCCCAGATCAAAGGACAAAGTCGTCTGACCGTATGCCACTTCCGTTCTTAATGCAAGTCAGCTCTACCCCTCACCCGCGTCTACGACCCGACCGAGGCCGCATTCGGCTGTGCAGATAATTACGCATCTTTGGTCTTTGAGGAAGGATGAAGAAACCTAGACTTGAGCGATGATAACGTAGAGAAATTAGTCCCGTATCAGACCGTCAAATCTGTATTCTTGACGAAAGCCCACACGTGACAAGTCCTACATGCCTTTCTGGCCGCATTGTCATCGGGAAAACGGGGACTGCCTTGGACTACTTCGACGGTGACCAACTGAGACATTCATACGCCATTCCTGGCGTGCAGAAAATCGAAGAACTTGCAGCATCACAGCCGCAGTGCCTTGCACTGGCGGGATTTCTGCATCCTTGAATTGGGTTTCCCAAGGAATACGGGGGATCTACCCTGGCACTGATTATTCAGCTCTCAGTAAATAGCTATCACTTCACGCCCTGCTCGAATAAGAACATGGATCTTTAGCCTCTGCTGCGACAACGGTTGAGAACCAGTTGTGTTGTGGTTGTAGTTTCTGTCACAAAACACGTATTGGGGTAGAGATGGAACTGCAATCGATGGTATCCCAAATGTCTTTCATGCGGGAACAATCCATTTGCCAATTTCAGATTAACACAATATCAACGTTGCACATCAATAGATGAGCCGTTCGCGGCAGCCCTCTTGGCCAGATGGCCGCAGTTGGTATTCGGCATATGCCACATGGAGAAAATCAAACAGACTATCCTCTCGCCAAACAAATAGGATGTGAAATTCGACTGAGCTATTGAAGAAAAACATTCATACGCATGTAAGAGTACTAACACAACTGATTACGATCCCTGCTTGCTCGCTCGGTCACGGTGAAAAATATGTTCTTGTGCTATTTGTAAAAAGGTACTAGAATGAAAAATAAATTCTTTGCCAAAATACTGGGACTATAGACGTGTACTGAACGCAATGTGTATAAGCATCTTAATGTTCTGAAATTTGAATCAATGTTTAGGGGAGCATCACCGCCTAATTCAACAGCCATCTTTCTACAAGTACAAAACTAACACATAGCGAAAACTGAATTTCTTTCTCCTCCCAGTGTTATTTCGTGATGTGGACGACGTCATCATAACTCTTCATAAAACGCCCAATACACCTGCTGAACCGTACATATTGAAGTTCGAAAAGATTTAACGATAAATTGGCTGTGGTGGCTGTGGTGGCTGAGGTGGAGGTGCGTAATCGTAGCCTGTTTGTTGAGGCGGGTACCCAGGACCAGACTGATGAGGTGGCATGCCTCCATAACCGGCTTCTTCCATGCCTGGATACACAGGTTGAGGCTGACGATTGCCACGGAACCGGCCTAGAAGGCCGGCACTAGGTGCGGGTCGTGGGTGGTTGGCGTTTTTCCTAGCGCGCCTCTTCCTGAAACAACAGAACCACAATAGCAGGATGCAGATAACGAAGAAAACGATACCGCCAATGACGATGCCTGCGATGCCGCCGGAGGCGATACGGCGACCGCTGCCACCACGATATCTGTATCGGTACTGGCGGGCTATGAGACCGGCATAGTGTGCAGTAGCGTCCATGGCAGAATTTTGGTTTGCCTTACGAACCAAGCAGCAGAGTAACAAGTGCGCTATTTTGAATGGATCTTTCCAATGGATGGAGTTGTGAAATTGTATCAGGCAATTGGAGGCAGACTTTTATCCACGAACCCTACGTTCTTTTATGACCCAAGACATGCCTATCATGAGGACTTGCATCTATGATGTACCATGATCGTCCATACCAAAAAAGTACTAGCCAAGCTTCAGATCCGCCACCCGCACGTACGTGTGGCTGTCGTAGGCTCGATTCGTCGAGCGGGACACTTGGCACACGCCATACTACCCGTCATCGATGCAAACCCTCCATACCCTTTGTGCACTAGCTTTCGAGACTCGTTTCGAGACCGGCCTGATGCCTGCTTCCTGCTTCCATCTCTTTTCTGTCAATTTGGGAAACTAAACAATGGGGTTCGAAACCGTCTGTGAGACAATGGCTTTGATATCTTTCGCAAAATTTCACTGGCAATGCGCCTTGGAGCCGTTGAATTAGAATGGTGATTTCTCATGGATGCCACAAAATCTTGAGGGCGAACTGTATTCTGCCCTTTATTTGGCCCTGTGTATGACCATCTAGCTCAGGGCTGTCTGGGCCGTCATCGTGAGGTCATAGTGAACCGTCTCCTGCTTACCTGCTCGGCTGTGCGGCTGCCCAGCCCACTACTAAGCCTGTTTGTGGCGCATTATTTGCAGAACAGCCCTGCTCGAAAAAAAAAAGGCGTCATGATCTGCTGCTTCAGTTAACGGCTCTGCGGCTGCAGATGTGCCGAATGCCTAGATGAGACTCAGCCTCATGTGCCTTGAAGACAACCACAATATAAAATGACGCGTGCATCGCGATCCAATTTCCCTCGAAAAGCTCCCAGGATTTCGTTCGAGGGAAATTCTTCGGCAAAATCATGACAATATACTTGCGTCAAATCTCAGACCAGTCAGCACGGTTCAGCTCATCAAGCTCATTGCTCTGCTCTGCGTGAGCATCCATTGCGCACAGAATGCAGCTGCAGCCAGCGCCGCGTGAGCGTCCTTGGCATTACACTGCCCAGCCCTCATCGTCCGTTGATAATGTGCCTTGCACCCTAGTGCATCGACCATGCCACATTCGTAATATGTCCTTGTGGGTTGCGTGAACGTGATCTCAGATCTTCACCGATCCCCTTCCGTTACACATCATTATCTCACGTCGATGGGGTTCTAGATGCCTGCTCTATTCTTAGCGGCGATGAGTGATGGCACTGGGTCACGAGTAGTTGGCTTAATGTAATTTCGTGTGAATCCACACCACTTCAGTAGTGAGGGGCCGACTACATAAACTTGCTTGCACTGACTGTAGTACGTGAGCCAAGCCGCAATGCCCACAATACCAATCCCTTAGACATTCAAAAGGCCTCGAGCAACGACTTGGCCTACAATCCCCAATCTATGGAACTACGGTGGTCCTGAAGCAATTTATTGTAAATCGAGCAGTTCAGTAGTATGGGGCGACCACCCGGAATTACTTGGGCTGACTGCAGTAACACGGTTAGAGCCAAGGACAAACAGTGTTCCTATGAGCGTTTCAATAACTTGGAAACAACTTCGCAATGGCCGCTAGTCAAGTTGCATATTAGTGCTACATGTATCAAGTGATCATGTTAATATCTGTAGCTAATGTTACTGCTTACTGTAGAGCTCGGGTCTTAGGTGACTTGAAGGGAGATAGTGGCTCCCAACAGCACGGTTGGTTTCATATACTTAAATTACTATGCCTACTTTGCCATGGTTCTATTGCTGAGGTCCTGTGAATGCCTTTGAAATTAGGGAAACAGGGGAGCCGAGTGACTATACATTACCTACTATGCCCCGGCGCAGTGCACGAGGCGCAGAAATCACGAAGCGTAAAGTACAGATTACAATATTCTGTTTCCCAAACGGCATAATAGCCGTTACGTAGATGGCGGGCGTGTAGATCTTTTGGAAAGGCCATTGTGCTGCCATCACGTGGTATCATAGGCGTTGGTTCAAATCACTGTCTTGTGTCAGATTTGTCTCGACCATCGTAGAATTGCCTCCCGTTCATGACTCCGTGAACAAGGCGGGATCATTGCAGGGAAAACATTGGACTTCAATGGTGCGGAATTCCCACCCATTCCATGGCTCTTTACGTCAACACTTGAAACGAACAAGATATATCCCCTGGCGACCGAGCTATTGAATCTGAGAAATCGATGCCGGCTCACCGGCACGACGCGCGTTCGTCAACCCGCTACATACAGCAATGTCTTAGAAACAATAGATACGAGCACTTGAAACCAGGGAAACAGGCAGTGCTCTCAATATGAAATTTCAATAATTATATTGGATCGCAAATGTATGGTGTTTTGCGAAACACTTGTAAAGAGAGCTTTCCCGATGGTTCTCTATGCCAGAAAAGACACTTCTTCATATAATAGAATCATACATGGGTGGATCACTACATCGGTTCCTCGTATTAGAACTAGGGGTTGATGAAGGCAAGCTTGTCCAATTCATCATGATACTTAGAGACCTATTTTGTGGGCAATCAGTCAGTGCTTTGGGAGGAAGAAACGCCTATCACGCAGGTCCGGACTCATGCCATTATGTGAGCACTCCAGCAATGCATATTCATTAAGAGAACGCGCCGCCCCGATGAACTGCTGAATCAATATTCTTAGAGTGGATGGGAACGTGTAGGTGCCTGTCGGTGGCAGGGTCCCTAACACGCTTGGCTGCATTGAAACTCCATACATAGATATAATGTAATGCGTATAGAAAGTATAGGAGATGGTGAAAAGCTTAGAAAGTAGACATAAAAAGGCCCTCGCCTTACAATCTGCTATCATTAATTCAATTATCTTAAATTCAACAGTCTTATTAGAAGTACATAGGTACGTTGCCGATATCCCTTTTGTTGAAACGAGCCTAGCTTCAGGCGTAGGCTCGCGCCGCTTTAACCTACTATAACGCATGCTATTGCATTAGTATATCAGGAAAGATGCCTCAGGCAGCTTTCCGAGCACTGTTTTATAGTATTTACGCTCTTTTAAATACGGCTTTTAGAGCCCTCTTTCATTTATAGAAATC
>LDEE01000045.1:38752-55830 GCA_001021365.1 Stachybotrys chartarum
ATATAACCTACCCTAAGGCCTAATATAGATCTAGACCAGGTCAAGGAATACTAATAATTATATTAGATATTATATTATAATAATATATATATAATCCACTAAGGAAGTAAGAATAGGAATAAGAATCTAAGGATTAAGTAGTAATTATATATATATAAATATAAGGGGTACCTTATAAGTAAATATAAGAAGAAGCCCCTAATCCTATATAATAGCCTCTACTAGATAGTATGCTATGATGATAATTGCCTAGCCTATAAAGATGGAAAGGATAATAGGTATTATCCTAGGCATTTATCTAGGGACTTAGGAAAGAGAACTAGATCTTTTATACTTATTAATAAGCAAATAGTAGAGCTAGAAGAGGCAAAGGAAGATTGCTTTGATAATAATATCTGGATTATTAGATGTAATAAGATAATATAAGAACTAGGGATTATATATTAAAAGAGTAATTTCTTAAATTAAGGGGATATAAAGAATAATGGATGGGTTAAGATCCCTAAACCATTGAAATCATCTCCTAATAGGAAAGTAAGAATTATAATGCTTAGGAGATCTAAGTCGTAGGTTACCTATAGTAGTATAGAAGAAGATATTATATAGTAACCTAATAAAACCCTAGATCAGTAACCTACTAAACCCAAATAGGACTAGGAAGCTCATAGTATTAAAGAAAACTATAGAAGATTGTGAAATCTAGTTAATAGAATTGCAAATAATATTAATATAGAATATTATAATATTATTAAAACTCTAGGGGAATTAGAAGAAGGAATAAAACTTATCTTATTATATAATATAGTGAAAAGGGTTAATAATATACCTATATGGGTATAAGGGAATACGCCTATAATTATAAGAAGCCTAACTATAGAAGAATAGTAAAGGGTAAGGTATATTATAAGGATATACTAGGATATTTATACTGGCTAGTAAATAGACTAAGATATATTCTATGTATCACGGCCATAGCACGCTGATATTATCAAACCATACAGAATAACAAAGGACCGAAGTTAATACCAGTCTAGAGCTTAGGAAAGATAAGGATGGTAATAAGGCAGGACAGCCCACTGAAGCAAGAACAGGGTACACACAGTCAACCAGTTGAACAGAGATAGTTCAATGCAGGTTAACCAAGTCAAATAGGGATAGTTTAATAGCATTCGACCAAGTAATTATATATTAAGTATATTAAGAAAGGAGAATTCCCTTAAGGAATTCTCCAGCTTTTAATATAATTTAATTATATCTTCTTATTCTAGCTCTTTAATTATAATTAATTAATAATATAATACCTAGTATACCCCTAATCCACTTAAGATAAAGCCCTATACTTAAATCTAAATATAAACCCTTAAGGTTGAATTTTATCTTTAAAGGAATATCCTATTCTTAACCTAACCTATTATCCTAATCTAATAAGACCTAATTAGAGATATTATATATTAAAAGCTCTTATTCTTTAATATACTATTTTACCCTAAGTAATATTACTTTATTAATATAATACCTAAAGGTATTAAATCTACTAATAAGCTAATTATTCCTAAGAGAAAGGAAGCTATTAGGGCACCTAATCCTAAACCTATGGATATTAAGTCTAATAATAAGGAAGATAAGGAAGTTATCTTACTTAAGATAATAATTCAGGAAATAAAGGAGAAAATGGCCACTAATATAAAACAAATAGAAGAATACATATAGCAACTCGCCGAATATACAAAGGCTAATTAGGAGGCCTATACCAGAGAAGCTCAGGAGCTCCACAACCAACTAGCTAAGGCTACCCAGCATATAGGTAAATAAGCCAAAGGCTATAATAAAAAGATCCAGGAAATGCAGCAACTTAACTAGAGGGCTATTATAGGAGGTAAGGATCTAGGAGAAATCCTCCACCCCTCTATACCTAACCCATAGAATAATAATACCATTATACTATAAGGATTCCTTACCTAACTATATACCTTCTTTAACTACTACCCCCTATAGTTTAAAGATAATATAAAGGCAATAATTATATATACTACTGGATATATAAAGGGTATAATACTCCAGTAGATAGAGCTATACCTCCATAAGTTTAATAAGAAATATAATAACTCTAGTATAATTACTATATAGCTATTCTATAATTACTATATATTTAAAACCACCCTAAAGAAAACCTTTAGAAGAATTAATAAAGAATAAGAAATAAAGATAAAGCTTTAAAGTCTAAAGTAAGTTAATATAGCCTTAAAGTATATTATTAAACTTTAATAATTATTCTCTTACCTAGGGGATATCTTTAATAAAGAATAAATAATATACCTCTACTAAGGACTTAAAGAAGAAATTAAGGATAAACTATATAAGGAGGATTACCCTAGTATATTTAACTAGTATATAGTAATAGTAGTTAAGATTAATAATTATATTTACTAATAATAATTAGAAAGAGGTAAGAGAAGGAATAATAATACCCCTAGGCCCTAATAATACTAGTTCTAACCAAAGAACTACTATTAGCCTAATAGTAGAAGATATAGGTCCACACTTATAGCATATAGGACCTAGCCTGGGCCCATAGAGCTAGATACCAAGGTATAAGGAAAGACCAATAAACTATATTTCAACTATAAAAAACCTAAGCACTTTTTAAGAATCTATAAGGTCCTATAAAAAAATAATAAAAAGTTCTAATTAATATCCAAAGGATTATCTAAGAACCTATTTACTATAGAGCAAGAATAGATAATACTTATAATTATATATAAAGAATATAATATCCCTAATAATAAATAAGACTAAAAGAAGCTTACTAAGGGAAACCCAGAAAAATATAAAGGAACTTATATTATAATCATTTAAAAAGTATAAGAAGAATAAGCTAATAAAAAAGAACTATAATTCAAGGGATATTAGATCCCCTAGGAAGAGTACTAATAGCAAATACTTAAATCAATAGATAATATCAGGTTATATAATAAGATATGTATAATAATAATCGAACTAGCCTATATATAAGCCACCTAAAAGGAGAAAGCTGCCTAGAAGGAACTATAGAAGGACTAGTAATAGTAAGACCAGATCATAAGCTATAGACTAAGATAGCATAGGAGGACCTAGAACCTCTATATTAGCCTAGCCACCCCTGAGAATTAGGATGAATATAAGGAAGCCTAGATAGAGGGCTTCCCTAAGAATAATTAGATAGTAGAATACTTTGTAGAATCAGGGAAACCGGCCGCGGTCTACCTACGACCAATAGACTAGGAACTAATACCCAAAGGACAAAGAAACCCCTAGTAATTAGGAAGAATAATACTTATAATATCAAATAATACCTATAATAGTAATAACCATATAATTAACTTAGAAGAAGAATACTACTAATAAACCTAATAAGGAGCTAGCCTATAGGAAAAATTTACCCCTTTAATCCCTAAAGATAATAAGGATAATAGGAATAATAATAAATTAAATAATATATAAAATAAAATTATAATAGGAAAATTCTTCCATGTGGGAGCCCGTCCGCTGTGGCAGTTTCCTCCTCCGGAAATCGTCGTCACGGCTGACTCATATGGTACGTACCCATTCTCGACAGTTGATGCCTTATCGCACCCAACGATACGTACCTTTTTCTGCCGCCCCACCTCAAAGTACGTATTTTTTTCTGCCGGCTATAAAAACCAATCATATTCCCTTTTTATGTCCCATTTCTGGGCCCTGAAGAATTCTGCCACACCCAACTTCTGGTCTCTCAATTCTGCCGCTTCCCAGTTTATGACCCATGATTCTGCCGTGTTCCCAGTTCTTGTCCATCGATTCTGCCATAACCCCAACTTTAGGGACTTTTTCAACACAGACACTTGACCAACAGCATCTACGCAGTTGTTCCCAGAACTGCTACCTGAATGGATATTCGGTCGGAGCCCTCCTGCATTCTACCGCTGGCATCCCCCCCTTGTCTCATGCCTTGGCTGACCATGATCATAGGCGAGGCCGAAGCTGTTTCCTGGTTGAAGTCGGACCGCCTTACTGTATTACTCCAGCAAGCGCATCAATCGGCTCGGATACGAGTTCCCCATCGTCTCAGGGGGTAATTCTCGCCGATGTAACGACTGCGCCTTACGGAGACAAGCGAGAATGGAAGAAGACGTGGGCACAAAGCTCCGATGGTCCCCATTGCCTTGTCCAGGATGCGTGACACTATTGCTTGCGGTGGTGCGGAAATGACAAAAGATGGCCTAAGCCAGTCTAGAGCCTGCAAACAGCGATGCCTTGGCATACAAGTCGTCACATCACCAACGAATAGGAGACCGAGACGAGCATGTTGATCAGAAATTTGATCCGCCAAGCCTGGCTCATCGGCATTACGACTGGTCAACCTACGCCGAAGCTTATGGCACAGTCCACCAGGTATCATTTCCTCGAGCGTGGATCTGGCAAGGTTGGCGTTCTGATATGGCATAAGGCACACAGGACTACCAGGGATGTGTCATTTCGCCGCTGGCCGCGTCTTCCGTCACCTCCCTTTTGCAAAAGTCCCTCCTGTCACCTTCCTCTGCGGGTATATTGCTTAGCGTCGGCAGATGGAAGCTTCAACCCTCCAATGAGCAGCTGTCCATGTGGCCGCTTCGCCATCTTGATGAAACGACCGGAATACCCAGGGCAGGTATATTCCACTTCCACTACTCGGCATCCGCGCTCGACACAGACCAATACCATGGTGATGTCTCACCAGTTTTGCGTGTCAAGGGTGTTGGTTGGTGCGGAAAGGTGGAGCGGAAGCTGAGCAGATACGCAATCGTGCTACTATTCTTACTTGGGCCAGTCCAATCTCCGGCCTAGGCAGGCATTCGCAATATGTCCCACCTCCTCTGGCAGGGCTCGGTTCTACCTCATCAGCAAAACCAGGCACCGAGCAACATGTGCGAGGGTGGATTACGGCGCTTACCCCCATCGCCGGATGGATTCAAATTGTTCATGTGGCCACTATCCAGGGGACCTCTGTCAGCGCTAACTCGGTCCTACAGATAACATGGATGCAATGCCTACCACCATTAGGAACCAAGGCGTTATAAGGTCGAGCCACAGAGATACCTTCGTCAGGGGAGGAGGAGGGGGGGGCTCAAGGCTTCCCGAGTGGACAAGTATGTTTGTTGCTGTCGGAGAGTCCGAACCCCTTCAGCCCCGGCCTCAGCCATCGATATTGGAAATACGGACATGGGGCTGTTCTACACATGTGCGAGCCACGGCATAACCGCATGATCAAGTACTTGGCTATGTCAGCTCGAGACCCCATGTTCATCACTTGGTTCAACATGACACCTGGCTCTAGCGGAGGTTGACTCAGAAGGAGGTGGCTCAGACGTACGAGTGCAACGGCAAGGACAGATTCGGAGCTAATGCAGCCACTGACGTTGGAGCGGGATGCTTGAATGAGGCACAGCCTAGTCTACAGCAAGCATCGTGAGCTCACGGCGGAAGGTTCCTGAGGTTATTCCCCGGGACACCATGGGTTCCGTATGTCCTATGCCAAGCCTTGGCCTTGCCATAGGCTATGCTTGCTCATGTTGTAACCAAATTTGGAAATTGGTCTCTTTAGGCAAGTTCTCGAAGAAGCAGGCGATGGTTTCTATAAGAGGAAATCGCTTTAAGTGGAAGGGAGTAATAAGTAGCCCCTATTCTATCTGTGTGCTCACTGTTAAGAGAAATCAAACCCCGATCCATATTCTCTCTGTATATTCTTTGTCCAGAGCCCATCGCCTAGGAATCTACCGCTTTTCTTGACCTCACTATGTCTCTTGAATTCCAGCCCTACGATCCGAAGACACGCAAGTTTCAGCGAGCAAAGAAACAGAAACCTATACAACGCACAAAACACCCAGCTTACTTGAGGGGGTTAAGTGAATTTTCACTCACTTGCTTCGCAACTGCCGCCAATGAGATGGCAGAATGTGGTGGTAATGCCACATCAAACCTTGGACCCTCTTACAGTCGATGTGATAGCATTATAACTGGAGTTCATGAAGGTATAACACCTAGGACTTATTTTAATACATCTACTAACCTTCTGTGGCAGATCAAGTTGATAGTCAATCGCGCGAGGTGGCCACTCCAGTTTGCAACAATAGGGAAAGTCCACAGCAACTAGATGTAGGATCGAACCTCAGCAGCACACAAGAATCAACTCCCTCCATCATCCCAACTGCTACCTCATTACAGCAGCCTGAAACTTCCGGGGATTCGCCGCGCGGTAATTCAGTACCTCCTGTCCCCCCTGAAGTGAATATTCTTTCAGGTTCAGAGACAGCCAATGAGAAAACCATCGACCAATCATATGACACGTCAGAGATATCAACAAGGCGTCCAAGCATACCTCAAGAACCCAGAGTTGAGCCAATCGACAAGCTCCCAACGGATGATGTGTCTATCCCCACTGCGCAATCCAGTGACAGAGCTTGTCCTGACGTCATTCTCCTGAGCGTACAACCTAGGCGGAAAGGGAAAGGGCCTAAAGTTCGCTATGGGTTCAATGATTCGCGGAGGATCATAGCGAAGCCCGGTAAGCAACACGAGTCGATTATAGCTTCTTTATACTAATCGATACAGTTTGCACTCGCAGTCCAAAGAAAGGCCGCAACTCTACTGCACGACAATCAGCAGAACCACCTGGCGAAAAGGGGGACGCGGAAAGCTGCATTTGGGTGTCAAATTCAGTGACCAATCCCTCACCTAAGCGGAATCAAGAAACTTTAAAGGCTTTCAGTATGCCTGTCAATTGGGAGATTGAAAAAATAATAGGCTCCGAGCTTATTGATAATATTACGCATTACCTCGTCTGCTGGAAACCGACTGTTGTGCCCAAGTGCCAGATTGATTTTATACGAACGTAGGGGGACATTGATGGCGAACCGAGAGAGGATGCAGTTATTGATGGCATGTTGCACTACCTGGTTCGCTGGAAACCCAGTCTTGTGCCCGAGCATGAGATCGATGCCGCCGAACTGGTCCGCGATTTTGAGGCTATGGTGCCGTGTGCCCATTATCTAAGCGAGCCGAGGGACTTAGAAAAGTAATCATAGCATTAAAGAACAGTCCAGTTTACACCACAAGCGGACCCAGACAGCATCTGTCATGTTATGCATAGAACAGCTTCCTCCTTTCACAACACATTAAAAGGGAGAGGAGGCCCACATGATCTTCAAAAGTGTTGAATGGGGCTTGAATCCCATAGCTGGCTCTCCTATGAGGTATAGCAAGAAATATAATGACAGTTTTATGGCAGAATCATGCCCCCTTGCTAGCACTAGCTTGAGCGGTCTAAGTCAGTACTGCAAAACTCTATTAAGTCACACAGCAGCATAAGTCTAATCCTAATTACTTGCAGGCCTATGGGTGTCCCTGGTAGCTCGTTGAGAGCCTCTACCTCTCCTTTTATCAACCCTTTTCTCTTTTGGCTTCGAGATAGTTTTATTTCCTTGTGCGTGTGCCCTGAGCTTTCTATTTTGCCTCTCAAGAAGTTTCAACTGTAGTTCGTACCCCTGAAGGGGAGTCAAGTTCAATGTAAAAGCCAAAGAATATTTCAAATCTCGTCCGCTATAATCGCTCGTACTCCATGGCAATCCACTCTCGCCCGGCATGTTTCGATAGTAACGTCCTTTGATTTGGACTGTTTGTGTGGACTTTTCTTTTGGCTAATCTTGAGCTCTATAGATCGATCTGTTGATTATAAGAAGCGTTCTGATGGCAGTCTGAGAGAGCTTACCTTGACTTCCTGTTTGATTGAGAATGACTTATGATGAGTTGATAGAGCTGGTTTTGACAGAGCTCAGGCGGTAGGTTTGAACGGGTAAGAGACAGGAAATTATCAATAAACACCGCTCCTCGAAGACCTGTGGCTAATGCTACTGATTTTAAACGCTTTCTCTATTGCTGAATACAGCCACAATTGGCGAGGCACAGTAGACCTCGTAGATGCGCCCTTGGTATTCCAGTGGCTGACGAACAGTTCGAGACGGTCTGGCCCCTGAAGCGGAGACAGATGATGAAGTTATTGAGGCTATGTATGATTGCCATTACTTGTAGGATGGCAAATTTGCGCATGTGGCTAGGGCTGCACCGTCACCCACTCTATTCAAGGGTACAGTGGGCTTAGGACATCTATCACAAGCATAACATACCAAGTGGAACATGCATGACGCCATGGGAGAACGTCAGGCTGCCCTCGTAGGCTATATCCGGTCATGGATGAGTGCGATTCTGCCTACGTGGCAGGGATTAATACAAGGTGACGAGGGAACGCCGTAGCCCCTGAATGTGTTCGTCAGACCATAGTCAAGTGAACGTTCAATACCAGCACAAGAATCAAGCCACTACTACACAAAAGCACAGGTACAGATTTACGGCCTTGCTGTCATCTGAACAAAAGCCTCTCAGCTGCGCTGAGGAGTCCGCTATACAGTTATTCAGACTGTACAACAGGAGTTAAGATGGATTCACTGTAACAAGTAGCTTATATCACGTACACCGTGGTGTACCGAATTGCCTGGCATGAGGGCGGCCGACACATCGGCACACCGTTCCGCCTATCGTGGGGCCTAGTGGCCAAGCCAAAGCCCAAAGGGCCGAGATTTCAGCCCTGACCGAACTTGAGCAGGTTAAGGATCTACGGATGGCACAGGATGAGTGCTGCGCGCTCCCACATACCCTTGCTGGGAAATGTGCCTCGTATGCGTGCTTGCAACATGCCTACATGCAGGCCATACCCTGTCCGCTACTGGTTAACAATGCCATGACATTCGTCATCACGAGACATGTTTAAGTAGGTAATATGCTTTGTGTTTGTGGCTATGTCCAAAAGGTTCCAAGAATAGCAGAAGTTTGCAATAGCCATACTACTTGGAAAGACATTGAATGCCGCTTATCTCGAACTATTTAGGGTGAGACCTTGCCCTGAGGCAGCCAACCTCAAAGCGCATTCGCCATCTCAAAGGTGCCCCTTTTCAGATACAATACTCTTGTTTCCTTGTCCTCTTGTCCTCCTGTCCTCTTTTCTTACCTCCTATTACCCTCTAAGAGCATCAAAGTCTTTGGCTACTATCAGGAAGTCTGAGTTTCATCCATTCATATCTCAATACCAGCCATCAACATGTTCCAGCCGAGTTTCCTGAATACATCGTCCGGCTCAACGGAACAACAGTCTTCGAGCAAGCAAGGCCTTCTATCATCTTCAACAATCACGTCAGAAGGCTTTTTCCATGTGCATAAAGACCAGAGCAAGCAGCCTTACTTTCAGCAATATTGCAATCATCAGAACTTGTCACATGCTCGCCCAGTTTCTTCCACATCCCTTGCTCCTTATAGCAACACCATTACTCCATGTAATAACGCAACTTTTCACTCAATCAGTCCGCAATCTCATACCAGTAATGCAGCAGTTACCATGGCGCTTGTTACGCAGCCTTCCGTAACACAACCAGTCAGTGCCTTGGATACCCTATTCCATCCAGGAGATGATATGATGCATTTTATGAGCCCGGAATTCGCACTGGACTTACCTCAATATTCCTTCGGTGTGAGTCAAACAAATCTAACTCGAGATTATAACACTAATCATGACAGGTGCCTACTTCAACAAGCACAATTAGTTCTTGGACGGGATGTAGGGAGTTCAATTACGAGAATACCTCCTTCACGCCATTTCCCATCCGCGGCCTCGCCAATAATATTGAGGCCTTCATCAACAATCCTGCTACAAGCAGTGCTCAAGCCTGTCAAACAGATGTCCAACCATCACAAGAATCCAGAGTAACGACAGATAAGGAGCAACAACTGCAGCGCGTCTGTGACCGTTGCTATAAAAAAAAGGTAATAACCTCTGATGTTCTGTTTTCACAGACCCAGGTGGCTAATTTCTCATCCTATAGATCAGGTGCATGGGCAATAGAAACAATTGCAATACATGCTTCGTGGCCAAGGTAAAATGTGAGAACACTCGTCCAGTGCTGAATCAGGACTCCAAGGCGAGAAAGCTCGTGAAACGTCAGCGCGGGAGTAGAGCTCTCAGCAAAGGGGATGAGGGGAGGGAAATGAGGACTAAACTCAAGAAGTTGGCTCCGCGAAATTTCATATGGCTTCATTCTCAGTTTTGATAGCCCTTCAATCTTACTACATAGCTTTTTATAATCAATTATCTGTAAGAAGTAACGTTTCCCCTTCCCACACTCTTAAACAATACATTACACATAGCCTTTTCCTTTTTGATTCTAATTGGAAGTAAATGGTGGCTCCATTTAACGCTATATTTGGCTGCTCAGTGGCCCTTGTTTAAGAGTGCCCCGGGATAAGCATAGCAGGTGCTAAGTCGCCGCCACGATAAAACAGAACCAGAATCAATCAATGAGTCAGTTGATAAGGATTGCAAGTTATTCAGACTAATTCCATCATCTCTATAAATTGACTGAGAATCTAATCCTATAGACACTAACATCCTTTTTCTCCCTATAACCCTAATGCAACTCCTTCAAGTTGATACAAATACTCATAAGGTATGGTCGTCGGAATCATTGGGCAGACCTCACCATTAAGGTCCTTAATCAAATTACCCGAGGCATCCCGAAGCCTGTTATCTCCGAAAGTATCCTTCATAAACCTCTCAATATCCTCGGTTTTGATACACTTGGTTCGCTTGAAGGCTTCTAGCTTTTCTAGATGCGGCATCTGCTGTTGAAAGATATCCAAAGGGATATTGTAGTTTGGTGTATAGTACTGAATAGTATCACTTGGTATCATCATTTCCGCCAGTTCGTGGGTGGCCTGCAGTGAACCTTTGATGAAAGTGTCCATGGCTGTTTTGAGCTCGGCGGCATCAACTCCACCAAGGTCGTTTGGACCTTGTCCAAACATGCGATGTGGTTGAGAATCGGGCACTCCAGATGTCATGCCGAGAATCCCTAGGCATTGTAGGACGTCATCCCTCAGTGCACCCATTGCTGCACAAGCATCGTAAGCAGGGAATGTGCCGAGTTTCACAAGCTCCCGGATGGGAATCCGCTGCTCCATCATTTGCTTCGACGTTTCAGAGTCAGGGTCCATACCCAAGCCCCTGAACAACCATTTTTCGTCGAGATGTGGCATAAAAGGTTTGTGGCGTGCGTCCCATCCAAAAACGAAGTCCTGGCGAGAAGAAACGCAGCGCAAATGATGGCCCACCGGCCCAGGTAAGTCCTCGAGGAATGTGCGGGCAAGGGGTGCTGCAAGCGCAACATCCCTGCCCCAGGCATCTGAAGGTATGGCCAGTTTATTAAGGCGATCTGCAACGCTCTTTGCAGCTTCCGGATGGAACTTATTGTTCATTGCTTTCATGTCGGGCATAATGGATCCATGATGGAACTCATAGCCACCCTGCGACACCAGTTTCGCAAGACGATCCTGGATGAACTCATCATCTTGTTCATCCAGGTATTCAGAGATGTCCTGGAGGGATGAGAGGCATAAAACAGTCAGCTTCTTTCCATTGGCTTCTTTGAAAGCGTTGTCGAGAAGCCTGTAGCCGCTCAGTCGTTCTTTGTTGTCTTTATTCCAGTCCTGGTGCTCGAATGTTCGGTTTTGTAGCTCGTGCCACTTGAGCTCGCGTTTCTCCTTTCCACCCGTCCCATCTGTTCCAGCTGCAACTGGAATGTCGAAAGAAGACAGAAGATAAGTTAGAGTCCTTAGCAACTTGGAACGCTTTTCGGAGGGGCCATGGTTGGCAATGAACCCAACAATGTTGATAAGTCCCAAGTAGTGCATATGGAGAAGAATCAAGACTGCTAGCAAGTCGTCTCTATCCTGTTCGATATCCGTAATGACAAAGATATCCTGACGGTTTCCAAGTACAGGAATCAGTTTTTCATACAGCTTATATTCCTCTGTTCCGCATTTGAAGGGAATCTTGCTGAGAAATTCTGCCCTGATAGGTTCCATAGCGTAAATGGTGATTGAAATGGCAATTGAAAGTGGCGATTGAAAGTGGTGATTGAAAGTGGTGATGTAGTGTATTTGTATGTTCCTACAGGAAGGTTGGCTAGAGAGGTGATGACGGATGGTAGAGACCTATCTTATCTAACAGTGACAGAATTTAAACCGCGGAATACCTTGTCAGCATTTCCCTTTTTCCTCATCGTCTCAAGAGGCCCCCGAGAGGCTGTGTGAGGGAGCATGGCTGGGGACCAAAACTGGGACCAGAGTGCACAGGCGAACCAGGGACCATCTCGGAGGTCCCAAATCTGGGCATCAGTCATGGAAGTGCAGGGTTATGTCCAACCTCGTGTTCACACTGGGCCTCTCGGTACAGGACATCTGTAGCTTGTCGTTTCACTTCTTGGCGTCGGAAAATGCGTCCAAACCCTCTTCAGCTCGGTGGCAGCGTGGGTGATGACCCTACGGTCCTTGCATGTGATAGCATCGGTCGAGGCTGAGCACGGGTGTGCAAGGCGTTAATGAGCTCATGCATTGGTGATCTCGGCTTGCTGTAGAGGAATCACGTTGCTCCCTACGTCCATAAGAGGTTGTGGCTTATCGGAGGGATTCAGGGGATGACCAGGTAGACATGTCAGGCGCATCACCACCCCCATGCCATACACGTCTCCTTGCAGGGTCATTGCTGATATCGAGAGTATCGAGAGTATGCCTGAGCTTCGGGAGGGAACAAAAACCGAGTCTGCCTTGTCGGATATCATCTATTTCGATCAGCTACCTGTGCCCAATTAGGGGGCGTGGAAGTAAGTCGTGCAAGTCGTAAGTCCAGAATCGCCTCGCAAGGTCGAGATACTTTAATAGGCCTCCCTTCTAAAATGAAGTAATTCTGCCTGGTCGTTAATTCTTTTATCTACTTCAATATGGCGTATAACGCACCTTACATTCTCATCGCTGTGTTTGTCATAGCAGTGATAGCGTTACTTCTTCGAGTCAACAGTATCTTGTTGGTTCATCAACAAAGGCGCCAGCCACCTGTGAATCGGCAGTTCGAAGCACTAATGACGAACCACAAACTAGGCTTTTTACTTTTTGTAATTTTTCACGTCGTTGTGTCGATTATTGCAACATCGATATTCTTTCCTCTTGCTTTGCGTGGCGTAGACTACTGGTCACCCCCTTTTTTGGCTTCCACAGTGGTGATTAGCATAGTTGGACAGGTAAGTCACCAGGAACCGTGACAAAATAGCGGCTGACCTAGGTAGTCTGCTTGGCTGGGTGGCCAGTGGAACCTTAAGCATCATCGTTGGCACTTCGTCGCTATGGTTATTGGTCTGGCAGTAACTCTTGCGGTTTTTCTCTGCGGCGTTTCTATCGCTGATGAACAGAGCACGATCGGAATTTTCATGTTCCTTGCCGCTATTGCCTTCTTCCGCCTTTGGATGGTTTTGGAGTGGACGGTGATCCTTTGGCGCACCATCATTCGTCGCATCATCATTCGTCCCACCAGGACCTCTTCCACGGCAACCAGATGCAGCAACGAGGCTCATAACGTCGTTGCCATCTTCTTGATTGAATTCAGCTTCGCTATTGTTGTTTTAGTAGCATGTATTCTTGCTATTTACAACGATATGCTAAGATCTATTCATCTGGTCATATTAGGGGTACGTTGCTCTTGCCTCCTGACCGAAACAGTGGTTCTAACGATCTAGATGATTTCACTTACAACAAGTCTCCATGATCTGTGCACGGATTTTTGGCTTACATTTGCCCGGAGGGCACCTTTGCTGGGTATGTATAGCAGGCTTCTCACGGCAATCATGCAGTTGATTCTGGAACCACAACTTGACGAAGATGATGTCGAGCTCACATCGATGCATGTCACTGGACCTGTCTGATGGCTTTAATCTCTGTGAGGACAACGGGATATTCGTCATTTCGAGGAGCGGATTATATACCAGAAAAGGGCTTAGATTACCAGTGGCAAGAGACAAAACATAAGAAAATATAGATATGGCTTATCCCATTACTACCCGCTGATAATACCGAACCTAAGAAGCTCTGCACGTGCTTCCACCGTAGTAGATTGGGGAATAAGTCGAATTGATCCGCCCTTGTGCTGCCATCTCAAATTCCTGATTTGCGACTGAGTTGGGTAGCATTGACCATCAGCCTCAAGTTCAATCAGGCAAGAATATCTATCTTGCGCAGAGCGTAGGTTCCAGTCTGCTCCACGGGGGGCAGTCGTAAATTGAAATCCCCGTTGCTTACACTTCTGAATCGCAGCCTCTGCTTTGTCTTGGAGAGCTTGAGGAAGCAGTGAGATCGGCCTCCATGCCTTCGCGACCGCGTAGTCGCCCTTGTCTGGTTTCTTTAGCGGGATGATCTTGGCGCTCCTCCACTGTTCCGGCAGTTCTCCCTCTATCAACGACGTCTGGAATAGGTGCAGTACCCGATCTTGGACTACAGGCCAAAGCTGTTTCCATACCATCGCCGGTAAGCCGTCTTCGCGAGGTGCTTTCCAAGCCTCGGCCGCCATTACCTTCTGCTCCACTTCGTCTATGGTTAAGTTCGGCATGTCCACCTCCATCCGGCGGGGATGGGTACCTTCATCTTCGATGATGGCTGGTAGCGGTGGGAAGAATGCGCTAAGCAGTTCTTCCACCTGTTCTGCCGTATCCTTTGTCTTTGTTCCGTCCGGCTTCTTGAGCGGTGGGATCTTGTCGCTCATGCTATTACCTCCTGGTTTGAGATATCTTGCCGATTGCCAGATATTGGCACCATCTGTTAGAAAGTCCTCCCAATGCGCCTTCTTCTGTTTTCTGATGGCGTCGTGGTACTCTTTGCCTGCTTCCTTGGCTATCCTTTCTAGATCAGGGGACTTTTGACTTCTTCGTCGTAGTGATCTCGCCTGGTTTCTCCAGTATGTATACGCTCTTCGGAGTCGGCTGAGGTCTGTTGTCCACCATCTCTTTGCATACGGCGATGGCTTTGCTAGCGGCACTAAAGTCACCCATGATGATCACGTCCGTCCTTCCCCCTGTCGCATTGCGGAACGTCGTCACTTGGGTATGCAGCATATCCATGGTGGCAAGCAGCATCTCGTCGTTCTTCCCTTCCATATACACTGAAACCACTAACACCTCCCTGCCAGGCAGTCGCAACACCGCCCCGGTCAGGTCTGCTAACGGCATCGGAATCTGCTCTGCCTCTATGTCTCGTCGGATCCATAGCATGCTACGGATCGGCCACTGCCCCTCACGCGTCTGCGTTGGTATCATCTTGGTCCAATTCGTATGGTAGTTTGGGGTTGTCACCACCACTCCGTCACTCATTCGTGCATATGGTTCGGCAACGGCCAGCACTGCGTACTGCTGAAGGTCCTGGTCGTTCATCATGCTGAGTTGGACCACATCTTTCTTCCCTACGTTGAGTTGGAATGTTTGCAGTTTAGTATCCATCGGCCTGTGCTTCTCGCACCCGACAGTTTCGACTAAAAGCTTCGTGGGGCCCTCCGCATATCGCACATGATGGCTCTGTTACTTGGCATTGGCCGTGCTGGTGCCCTTGCTTCGCACACCTTCCGCATACCTGAATCTTCTTGCACGCGAATGCTTTGTGGCCGGTCTTCCATTGTAGCACTGTACTGGTCCTTGACGCGGTTCAAGGATGTTAGATTTGGCCGACTCTCCTGCCAGGTGAAACCATCTCTCCTCCAGGAGTCGCTTCGCATCCACTCCCTTCGTTACGTAGATCACCATGGACCCATACGTCTTGCCATTCTTCTTGTCGCTGAGCCAGTGAATCTTGTCGATCGTCACCTCGTTCTCTTTACCCAGCGCCTTCATGGCTCCGGGGAGTATGTCGCCGTTCGAGTCCAGCATTGCCTTACGGTTTGCGCCATCCACCTTGATGGGGAAAAGCTAGTCCCTCAGCACTCTCGCGACCTTGATTGCAGTCTTCTGTGCAATCTGTTTGACAAGTTGCATTTCGGCCTCATCCCTGCAAATGACTTTGATGCGATCCGCGTTTCGCACGTCTTTCACCACTGCCGCGCACCGCCAACCCTGCTGACCCTCTTTTGTCCGTACCTCCTCCTCGATGGCTTGTCGAATTCCCCCAACCTGGACCCTATCTCTATCTTCCTCAGCTACTCTCGACGTGTCGATAGTGCAGCACCACGTATCGCTGAACGAGGACGGTATCGTGTGCAATGACGAAAGGGTCTGTATCTTGCTTGGCCGGCTCGAGGGTGGGGTGCGGGCCATGTCCGCGTACGACGGCTGTGGGCTCGATTGAGCCGAGTTGGCCGTGAGACATTTCGTCACCATATCCAGCTGTTCTCGCATCTCTTTCAATTCCTCTGCCGGCTGCTCTCACATCAACTTCAGCTCCTCGGCTGTCTGTTCCCGCATCAACTTCAGCTCCTCGGCCGTCTGAGATTTAAGCGTCTTGATTTCCTGCTCGAGTTGCTGGGTTGTCTTAAGCTGGTCGTTCAAAGCCTTCTTCACAGTTCGCTGGTCTTCCAGCCACGCATTCCACAATGTCTGCAGCATTTTCTGCTGCTCTCTCATTAGGTGGCTCGTCGTTTCCTTGAGCATCTCCTGTAACAAAACCCGAAATGATGACCCCTCGCTCTCTGCTCCACCGTCCATCGCTCGCGTTCTGCCAACGACGCTGTCGTTGCCGCTGTCCTTGGCTCCCGTTTCCTTCGTACCGCCTTTCCCTGCTATTTCGATCTTGCTACCCGCTGTTTGCAGGACTCCCCGGGCTTTCGCAGTCGGTTTCGAGCTTCTCGAGGACCGACGCGCCGCGTCTACCGCGGGGGGCGATTCTCCATACGCCACCATAATTTCCTCCGCAATTTTGTCTTTACCGGACGCGTCCATCTCGCGCCACACTGGCCGCCGAGACCGCATCCCCTAATAAAGAGTGTAAAGAGTGTCTTTTCAAGCAGATAAGGGCTCGGTCAGCAGGATCCCCGGGAGCCCATAGGTCGGGGCACAGGTAGATAGATAGTGTTGAAACGAGCCTAGCTTGAGGCATAGGCTCGCGCCGCTTTAACCTACTGTAACGCATGCTGTTGCATTAGTGTATCAGGAAAGATGCCTCAGGCAGCTTTCCGA
>LDEE01000045.1:66128-77370 GCA_001021365.1 Stachybotrys chartarum
TATTCCAGTGGCTGACGAACAGTTCGAGACGGTCTGGGCCCTGAAGCGGAGATCGGTGATGAAGTTGTTGAGGCTGTGTATGATTGCCACCGTCACCCCCTCTATTCGAGGGTGCAGTGGGCTTAGGACATTTATCACAGGCATGACATACCAAGTGGAACATGAATCACGCCATGGGACAACGTCAGATCGCCCTATTAGGCTGTATCCGGTCATGGATGAGTACGATTCTGCCTACGTGGCAGGGATTAGTATAAGGCGACGAGGGAACGCGATAGCCCCTGAATGTGTTCGTCAGACCACAGTCAAGTGAACGTTCTATGCCAGCACAAAAATCAAAACACTACCACACAAAAGCACAGATACAAATTTACGGCCTTGCTATCATCTGAACAAAAGCCTCTCAGTCGCTCTGAGGAGTCCGCTATATAGTTATTTAGACTGTCCAACAGGAGTTAAGATGGATTCACTGGAACAAGTAGCTTATATCAGGTACACTATGGTGTACCGGATTGTCTGGCATGAAAGCCATCGACACATCAGGACACATTTTCGCCTATCATGGGGCTCAGTGGCCAAGCCAAAGCCTATATGGCCGAGAGTTCAGCCTCTGACCCAACTTGAGCAGGCTAAGGATCTACGGGTGGCACAGGATGAGTGCTGCGCGCTCCCACATAGTCTTGGCTAGGAAATATGCCTCGTATTCCTGCTTGCAACATGCCTACATGCAGGCCACACCAGGCCAAACCATTTCCGCTCCTGGTTAACAATGCCATGACATTCATCATCACGAGACATGTTTAAGAGATAATATATCTTGTGCTTGTGGCTATGCCCAAAAGTTTCCAAGAATAGCAGAGGTTTGCAATAGCCAGAATACTTAGAAAGGCATTGAATTCCGCTTATCTCGAACTATTTAGGGTTAGACCTTGCCCTGGGGCAGCCAAACTCCAAGCACGTTCACCATATCTCAAAGTTGCCCCTTTCAGATACAATTCCCTCTTGTCCTCTTGTCCTCGTTTCTTACCTCCTATTGCCCTCTAGGAGCATCAAAGCTTTTGGCTATTATCAAGAAGTCTAAGTTTCATCGCATCCATATCTCAATACCAACCGTCAACATGTTCCAGTCGAGCTTTTTTAAGAAACCATCCGGCTCTACGAAACAACAGTCTTCGAGCAAGCAAGGCCTTCTATCATCTTCAGCAATCACATCAGAAGGCCCTTTCTATGGGCATAAAGACCAGAGCAACCAGCATTACTCCAAGCAATATTGCAATGATCAGAACTTGTCACATGCTCGTCCAATTTCTCCCACACTCCTTACTCCTTATAGCAACACCATTACTCCATATAACATCGCAACTTTTCACTCATTGATCAGTCCAGAATCTCATACGGGTAATGCAGCAGTTACCATGGCGCTCGTTACCCAGCCTTCCGCATCACAATCAGCCGGTGCCTTGGACACTCCATTCCATCCGGGAAATGATATGATGAATTTTATGAGCCTGGAATTCGCACCGGACTTACTTCAATATTCTCTTGGTGTGAGTCAAGCAAATCTAACTCGAGAATTTATAACACTAAGCATGACAGGTTCCTGCTTCAACAAGCACAGTCAGTTCTTGGACGGGCTGTAGGGAGTTCAATTACGAGAATACCTCTTTCACAGCATCTCCCATCCGCAGCCTCGCCAATCAGATTGAGGGCTTCATCGACAATCCTGCTATAGTTGAAAGCGGTGCTCAAGCCTTTCAAACAGATGTCCAACCATCGCAAGAATCCAGAGTAACGACAGATAAGAAACAACAACTGCGGCGCGTCTGTGATCGTTGCCATAACAAAAAGGTAATAACCTCTTATGTTCTGTTTTCACACATAGACCCAGATGGCTAATACCCCATCCCGTAGATTAAGTGCATGGGCAATAGACACAATTGCAACACATGCTCCGTGGTAAAATGTGAAAACACTCACCCAGTGCTGAATCGGGACTCTAAGACCAGAAAGCTTGTGAAAGGTCAGCGCAGGAACAGAGCTATCAGCAACAGGGATGAGGGGGGGACGATGAGGACCAAACTCAAGAAGATGGCTCCGCGAAATGTATTATGGCTTCACTCTAAGTTTTAATAGTCCTTCAATTATACTACGTAGCTTTTTATGGTCGATTCCACATAACAAAGAACATTTCCTCTTCCCATACTTTTTAACAGTCAGTTAAGTATAGCCTTTTCCTTTTTGGTTCTAATAAAAGTGTTTTGGAAGGAACTGAAGGCCCCAATTTATGCTATGTAAGCCGCTTAGTTGGCCCTCTGTTTATCGTGAGGCTGTCCCGCATAAGCATGGCAAATATGAAGTCGCCGAAATGCATCAATCAATCAAGGAGTCAGTTGAGGGAGAATGGCAAGTAAACCAGGATAACCATTGCTCGAAAAATATTATGTATAATTTCTGACTGCATAGCTCCTCGATCTCTATTAATTGACTAACAATCTAATCCTGCAGATACCTCACATCTCTCCTCTTCCTACAACCCCAAGCTACCCGACTCCTTCCAGTTGATACAAATACTCATAAGGTATGGTAATCGGAATCATTGGGCAGTCCTCACCATTGAAGTCCTTGATCGGATTACCAGAAGCATCCCGAAGCTTATTGTCACCGAAAGTGTCCTTCTTAAACCTCTCGATATCCTTGTATTTGATGCCCAGGGTTTGCTTGAAGGCTTCTAGCTTTCGTAGATGTACCATCTACTGCTGGAAGATTTTCCAAGCGGAATCATAGCTTGGTATATAGTACTGAATACTATCGCTTGGAATCATATTTTCCGCCAGTTCGTGGGTAGCTCGCAGAGAACCTTTGATAAAAGTTTCCATGGCTGCTTTCATCTTGGCAGCATTGACACCGCCTAGTTCGTTTGCACTCTTTCCAAACATGCGATGTTTTTGCAGATCGGATTCTCCAGGTGTCGTGCTGAGAATGTCAAGGCATTGTAGGACATGATCCCCAAGTGCACCCATCGCTGCGCAAGCGTCGTACACAGGGAATGTGCCAAATTTCATGGCCTCCTGGAAGGGAAGCGGCTGGTTTTTCATATCGCGAAACTCTTCAGAGTCGAGGTCGATACCTAGGCATACCTTCTTGAACCAGTCTTCGTTGAGATGTGGCATAAATGGTTTATTGAAGGCGTCCCACCAGAACTTGAATTCTTGATGAGCAGAGACCCAACGTAGATGATGGCCCACCGGGCCTGGCAATTCCTTCAGAAATTTACGGTCAACAGCTGCTGCAACCGCGATTTCCTTGCCCCAGGCATCCGAAGGTACATCCAGTTCATTAAGGCGATCTGCAACGCTCTTTGCAGCTTCTGGATGAAGCTTTGTTATTCATTGCCTTCATGTCAGGCGTAATGGATCCATCGTGGAACTGATATCCACCCTGCGACACCAGTTTCGCAAGACTCTGCTTGAGGAATTGGTCGTCTTGTTTGTTTAAGTATTCTGAGATATCCTGGAGGGACGAGAGGCAGAGAACCGTCAGTTTCTGCTCATCAACTTGCTTGAAGGCATCACCAAGAAGGCTGTAGCCGCTCAATTGTTCTCTCTTGTTGTCGTTCCATTCCTAGCACTCGAATGTTTGGTTTCGTAGCTCATGCCAGTACAGGTCTCTTTTCTCCTTTTCACCTGTTCCATCTGTTCCAACTGCAACTGGCACATCAGGGAGGCCCTTAAGGTGGAGAATAGTCCTCAGGAACCTGGAACGCTTTTCGGAAGGACCATGGTTGGCAATAAACCCAACAAGGTTGATAATTCCCAAGTAGTTCATATGGACAAGAATCAAGACTGCTAGTAGGTCGTCTCTGTCCTGTTCGATATCTGTGATGACCAAGACTTTTTGAGGGTTTGAAAGTGCAGGAATCAGTCTTTCATACAGCTTGTATTCTTCCGTTCCGCGATCGAAGGGAATTTTGATGCGAAATTCTGCCTCGCAACTGGTAGTCTCCATGGTATCAAATGGTGAATTGAAGTAGTGAATTGAAGTAGTAAATTGAAGTAGTGAATTTGAATAGTCAACCGAAATGGTGAGTTGAAATGGTGAGTTGAAATGGTGATTGAAAATGTGATGTGATGTGTTGATATGTTCCTACAGGAAGGTTAGCCAGCCTGGTGGTGATAGATGGGTAGAGAACTCTTATATAACAGTGACGAAACTTGAACCGCGGAATACCCTCTCGGCATTGCCCCTTTTCCTAATCATCTCAAGAGGCCCCCGAGAGGCTGTGTGAGGGAGCATGGCTGGGGACCAAAACTGTGACCCGAGCGCACATGCGAACTGGGGATCGTCTCAGAGGTCCCAAATCTGGGTATCAGTCATCGAATTGCAGAGTCATGTCTCACCTCGTATTGACACTGGGCCTCTCGGTACAGGACCTCTGTAGCTTGTCGTTCCACTTCTTGGCCTAGGAAATGTGTCCAAACCCCTGCTCAGCTCGGCGGCAGTGTGGGTGATGACAATACGGTCCTTCCGTATGGCATCATCAGACAGAGGCTGAGCACGGGTGCGCAATGCGCCAATGAACCCATGTACTGACAATCTCGGCTTGCTGTGGAGGAATCATGTTACTCCCTAAACCCATATGATGTTGTGGCTTATCGGGGCGTGTTCACGGGATGACCAGGTAGACATGTCTGGCGGGTCACCCCCCATGCTATACACATCTCCTTGTAGGGTCATTGCTGACATTGAGAGTATCGATAGTATGCCTGAGCTTCGGGAGGGACGCAAAACCGAGTCTGCCTTGTTGGGTTTCATCTATTTCGATCAGTTACCTGTGACCAACTAAGGGGTGTGGGCGGAAGTCATGCAAGTCGTAGCACCAGAATCGCCTCGCCAGGTTTAACTACTTTAACACCGACCTCCCTTCTAAGATGGAGTGCATCGGCCTGGTCGGCAATTCCTTTACCTGCTTTAATATGGACTATAACGTACCTTGCATTCTCATCGCTGTGTTTGTCATGGCAGTGATAGCGTCGCTTCTTCGAGTCAACAGTATCTTGTTGGTTCATCAACAAAGGCGCCAGCCACCTGTGAATCGGCATTTCGAAGCACTAATGACGAACCACAAACTAGGCTTTTTACTTTTTGTAATTTTTCACGTCGTTGTGTCGATTATTGCAACATCGATATTCTTTCCTCTTGNATGACGAACCACAAACTAGGCTTTTTACTTTTTGTAATTTTTCACGTCGTTGTGTCGATTATTGCAACATCGATATTCTTTCCTCTTGCTTTGCGTGGCGCAGACCACTGGTCACCTCTTTTTTTGGCTTCCACAGTGGTTATCAGCATAGTTGGACAGGTAAGTCACCAGGAACCGTGACGAAGTAGTGGCTGACCTAGGTAGTCTGCTTGGCTGGGTGGCCAGTGGAACCTCGAGCATCATCGTTGGCACTTCGGCGCTATGGTTATTGGTCTGACAGTAACTCTTGCGGTTTTTCTCTGCGGTGTTTCTATCGCTGATGAGCAGGTTACTGTCGGAATTTTCATGTTCCTTGCCGCTATTACTTTCTTCCGCCTTTGGATGGTTTTGGAGTGGATGGTGATCATTTGGCGCACCATCATTCGTCGCATCATCATTCGTTCCACCATCATTCGTTCCACCAGGACCGCTTCGACGGCAACCATATGGAGCAACGAGGCTTACAACGTCGTTGTCATCTTCTTGATTGAAGTCAGCTTCGCTATTGTTGTTTTGGTAGCATGTATTCTTGCTATTTACAACGATATGCTAAGATCTACTTATCTGTTTATATTAGGGGTACGTTGCTCTTGCCTGCTGACCGAAACCGTGGTCCTGACGACCTAGATAATTTCTCTCACAACATGTCTCCATGATCTATGCATGGATTTATGGCTTACATTTGCCCGGAGGGCACCTTTGATGGGTATATATAGCAGGCTTCTCATGGCAATTACGCAGTTGATTCTGGAACCACAACTTGACGAAGATGATGTTGAGCTCACATCTATGCATGCCGTTTGACCTGCCTGACAGTGGCATTGTAGCTGGGAACTACGGGACATTGATCGTTCAGAGGATCGGATTCCATGCCAGAGAATGGCTAAGGTTATCGGTAGCAAGAGATACAATATGAAGAAAATATAGATCTATCTTAAGCCATTACTACCTGCTGATGATACCGAACTTGAGAAGTTCTACACCTGCTTCCACCGTAGTAGATTAGGGAATAAGTTGAATCGATCCGCCCTTGTGCTGCCATCTTAAGCCCCTGACTTGTGAGTGAGTTGGGTAGCATTGGCCATTAGCCTCCAGTTCAATTAGGCAAGAATATCTGTCTTGCGCAGAGCGCAGGTTCCAATCTGCTCCATTGGGGGCAGTCGTAAATTGAAATCCGCGTTGCTTATACTTCTGAATTGCAGCCTCTGCTTTGCCTTTGAGAACTTGAGGAACACGCCACGTGTATGCAGTATTCTGCGCCGCTAGCGTGTAATACATGTGGAATGCTACATGCTTGGTCAGGATGCACTGCACGTGGCTGGCATAAAAAGAAAAGATGCTCCTAAAAACCGTGGAGTATAATGATTCAGGAATGGAGGGTTTTCGAGGATCAAGGGAGCCGACAATCAGCTGTACCGGAACCGTCCTGCCGCCCTTTCGCGCTGAACCATACAACACTCTTGCTGCTATACCAGAAAGTTAGTCTTCTTCGTGGCGTTGCAGTGTTGACACTAAGCCGTTCGCGTCAATGGCTATCGGTGACATCTCCTATCCATCCTATTGACCCATTTAAGCGAGCATACTGGCCGATATTTCTCAAAGCTGGATATCTTCTACGAATAGCGTCGACGACGGCCTGTTCTTGAGGAAGCCATGCTCGCTTCAAATGATTCGCCTTGTGTACAATTGAAATCATCTGGTTTGCTGTCAAAAACACACTCCCCTTTTGTAATTGTCGGGCCGCGCGTTGAAGGCATGATTCAAAGGTAACCCCAGAGTGGTCTAAATCGTTCTTCACGGCCATTACTGAAGTGGGAATAGGGGGCACATAGATGTCCCAGTCGGATGTATTCACCGCTGACCCTGGGAGAAAGTAAGCTAAAGTACGAGAACCAGAAACCGCCGCCCCGTGCTTCGCCATTACATCCATCAGATCATCAGCATTGATGAAGGGCCCTGTACTTTTGAGGTACTCAGAAGGCTGTATGCGCCATTCTAAGATTTGAATAGAGTTGTATGTGGCAGACTTCAAAGGTAAAACATCGGTAATCGGCAATAATCCAGCGATTTGTAAAATAAGCTCATTGGGCAACTCCTCAAAAAGTCCCTCTTTTGTTGGCATTGTTCAGTTAAGTAAGAGTACGCTAGGGATGTTCAAGAAGTTGAAACTATGGATATACTGTATTACGGGGCAAACGAATTATTTCTGTCTAAAGAGCCGACTCATGGGTCAAGCATAACACCCTATGATTCCCTAGCCTATGGACCTCGACATATGCTGCGTGCTGCTTGACATATACCACCCACTTACAGTGGCATCTTTGTTACCCTCCATTTTATGCCATCACTTCTTCTTGCGGGAATATATGGGGGCCGTCGCCGTACTATTCATAGAACTAGAAGCCCGGAGAAAGAGGCAGTGAAGCTACATGTAGCTCCATGTTGGCTTCGTGGTTCCGCATGGTTGAGCCAAGAGGTTGATCTCCGACACTGCCGTAACTGGCAGAACTCCATTTCCGTACGTTTAGAATGTAATCAGTGACCCTGGCAGCCACAACACTGCCTCGATCGGCTCAGGTCCTTCTGGTGTCTCGCCATGGCACATTCGCCTTCACGTCATGCAACACCGTTGTGGCAAATGATTGCTTCGAGTTTCGGGTCGCATGACTCACTCCGCCGCAGTATATGGCGCGGATATATGCCGTGTATCACAGCCCCAAGAGCTGATGAGCTATTCTGATTCTCGAGTACCCCCTCCGGCGTTGCCGAAGGTAACCACCCTCCCTTTCAGACTCACAAGGCATACTGCTCTATGCGAGCCCTTACTCTTCATTGCGGCACGTAGCAGCTGGTTTGCACTGCCACCGTCAGACCCTGGCCCTGAATGGGGTCCAGATAGGCAACTATTTTGAGCTGCAAGGGATGTTTGGCCATTGGGTAAGTACAACCTCCAAGCCATGGATGCGGCCATTATATATAGTCCGCCTCCTGCCTCATGTTCTTACGTCTGAATTCAAACCCTTTTCAAAAGATTTTAACTAACTAGCCTCCATCCCGCTGACGTCCATTCCCTCCACTCTGTATCCTTACGACTCTATCCTAAACATGGATGATAATACCGAGCTGTCTTCCACCCCCTCTTCAAAAAATCGGAGCGAGATACAGCAACAACTCTATTGTTCAGAATCCGAGCTTGATGCTCTAGTAGGTAGAGTACGTCTAGGTACTTGGAACCATCTCAGCAGGTTTCTCCAAGATACTCGCCTTAATAAGGACACAGCTCGCAAACTCCTTGAACATTCAAAATTCCGTTCCGAAAGACGTAAGCTCTAAGGACATCGATTGGGCGGCCGAAAATGAGGTATAGCTAGCTTGCTTGTTATCCTCAGCCTTAACTAAGTGTTGCAGACTGTATTCGTACCGGACTAGGCTGCATCAAGCCAACCATCTTCTCCCACCAAATCAGAGGCAGAGGATGCCATATCATCACCTAGCGTGGTGGATTCCTGCTGGACAACAATGAACTTTAACCCCGGTACTTCTCCAATGCCCTTAGGGTCAAAGTTCGGCTTAACCACCCTTCAGCATTACGGTGACTTGGAGACGAAACAAGGCATAAAATCATCAGGCTCTCTAAAGCGAAAACGGGACGACACGAAATTGCAGACATTCTCCAGTGGGCTTGGTGATACTGTGCTCTCTTCATCGACAAAACGACAAAGACCAGTGACTACCAAAAGTGCCAAACACAAATCGACCGTTGTTCGACGATTTTATCCTAGCACCATGATAACCCCTGTTAATCGCGGGACTGTAATTCAACCGAAAATCCAAAAGAGTTCGCCCAATTCGTACCTGGATGCGTCAGGTTCAGCGAGGATCCAGGGCAGAGGGGAGTTTGACATTTCTGAGGAGTCCCTCGCGCTCCTGGAAGATGATCAAGCCGAAGTGAATGATTATATCATCAATCACCCTATAGCCCTCTTGGCTGCGGTTGCAACAAAGCCTTTCGCTGTTATTGATTCCATGACAGAGGATTTCCAAANTATCATCAATCACCCTATAGCCCTCTTGGCTGCGGTTGCAACAAAGCCTTTCGCTGTTATTGATTCCATGACAGAGGATTTCCAAAGCAAGCCTTCATTGGAACAACCAGCACACGTCTTTGTCCTACTACACCTTGTTTCGGATACAGGTTTATGTCACTGGGCATTGGCTATTGTCAATGAAACTCGCCTATCCGTTCAAGTCTACGATTCGCTGCCGTCATTAGGCCTGCAAGACCTAATCAAGCGAAAGTTGCAGGGGATATATAAGAAGCATTCTTGGCCAATATACGAGCAGCTTATTACAAGTTCCCCAATCATACAGCAGAACGGACACGACTGCGGTATCATGGTGTTGATTGCGGCGTTATATCGCGCTGCCGGGTTTGAAGTACCAGATGGAGCAGAGCAAGCCCCATGGCGTGCTATTCTATTTGAGCTTCTCCGTTCCCAAAAGTCCCAGTCAATCAAGATCCCAGAATCTTACAGTGAGCTCTTTCAGCTTTTACAAAACCTCGCCTCTTCAACGCACTCCTTTCTAACAAAGAGTCATGGGGTAAAACGACAATATGAAGCCTTCCAGAAGCCTCATATTCCGGCCGTCAGAGCGCTTCAGGTATTACGCCAAGCAGCCGTTGCGCAGGAAACGGAAGCAGTTATCAGAATCTCACGAGTCATCGATTTCTTGGAAGCTTTGGAGAGCAAGGGGAGGGGTGGACTGAGAAACGATATTATGCTTACTGAGGCATTGATGCGAACGATTGCCGCGGCGCGAGAATCGTGAAACGAGAAAAAATGCGGAACTAAGGCCAATGATGGGATTTTACGAGTGAAAGTCGCATGTTTGCCTGGTTGCGCTGCTTCGCATTCATCTTTCCTAACATACTTCCCCCACTGTGATCTTCCTGAACTAAGCGTATAGCGGAGGTCAAAAACCAGGGACAGTCAGAGAGCCCAGTTTAAGGACTCTCCTAATTTTGTTCGTTTGCTCACTGCCGGTCGATAGTTCCTTGAAACGGGACCCGGGTTGCTAGGGCGTACCAGTTCCCCAGCAGAAGCATATGATGATGATGATGATGTATTAAGGCGCTGCCTCTCGCCGCGGCGCCATTGAGTGTTGTTGTTGTTGTTGTTGTTGTAGTTGTTGTTGTTGTTGTTGTTGTAGTTGTTGTTGTTGTTGTTGTAGTTGTTGTTGTTGTTGTTGTAGTTGTTGTTGTTGTTGTTGTAGTTGTTGTTGTTGTTGTTGTAGTNCCAGCGGCCTTAAGGCCGCTCAGGTCCCCTATAGGGGCACAGGACGTGCTGAGCTGAACTATCTACAATTGCTGCCACATTCGACCTCGCTTAAGATACTCGCAGAGGCCTCTCAGATCAACGGGGAGCCCGATGCTCAATCCCCCGAGAGGCACTTTCCTACTCATAGCCAGCCCTACAGTAGTTTCAAGCACATCGTCTAGGACGTCAATACAGGTAACCTAAGCAAAAGTTTCCATGCAACTGCCACTCCATCTAGTCCATCCAGCATATCGTAGGCTCAAAGGCGCATTCTTCCAAGAGGGCATCCCATCAGCGGGAACAGATCCCTCTCCAGCCAAGAATTCTCTTGCACAGGGTAGAACATGTAGCTTTCCACACCCAAAGGTCGGAAATACATATTCTCCAAGATCGCCAGTAGCTACGACCAAGGCCGTGCATCCTTGAGGGAAACCCTCGCGGGAGAAAACCCCAAGGCGGCCAGAAAACTGTTTTGCAGAGCAAACACTAGCTTCCTTCGCGGTCTCCAAGCAAGCTCTATACCGTTTTGACCCAGCGGTTTATGTCTATTATCTCGAGGTATTGAGACGAGTTGTCGAGCCCGGTAGTACCCCAGGCGGCAGCCGAAGCTGCAGGAGAAAGAAGTTATCTGGGCAGTACGGAACTGCAGAGGTCGGTCATGTAGCTTGTGGCTACGAAAAGCAGG
>LDEE01000046.1:2010-69096 GCA_001021365.1 Stachybotrys chartarum
TATTCTATCTAGTAAGCTTATATAATCTCTATATTAATTAGAAATACTAGTATGCTCTATAGTAGGTGCCCTTATCTTCAGGGACTAGATCATTAAATATAACTACCTTCTCGCTCACATACTATTCATTCAAGCTATATAATATTAGGGTTTATCAGCTGGATTCGGCCATAGCTATAGATGAGCGCATACTTCGCAGATCATCTGCCTATAGTGCTCTATAGAACATAGAGATAGAGGGCTCAGTTAGTTCTAGAGGCTAAGGCTCTGGTCTATCTAGATTGATATATTTCTAGAGGGATAAGGTCTTCGCCTTCTATTCGAACATTAGTCCCCAGAGGAGCCAGTCCTCTGGTTTATTATACTAAATTATATGCTTTTTGTTTGGCATTATAGCGGTTCATAGATATCTTATATATGGGTATAGAGATATTGATTATCATTAGTAAGACTCTTAATTATAATATAAAAGTGTGTATTCTGTTCTATCTATTGTTTTTCTTCTTTCTCCCCTTTTTCGGTGTTTTTCCTATGCGGATCCCCGCGTTCCTATTAGTGGGCCAAATCGTTCGGGCGATTGTGGGCGGTCACCTGACCACCCTGTTNGTTTTCTTATCTCTCCCCTTTTCGGTGTTTTTCCTATGCGGATCCCCGCGTTCCTATTAGTGGGCCAAATCGTTCGGGCGATTGTGGGCGGTCACCTGACCACCCTGTTATCTGACAGCTACCCAAAGAGGAAGATCATTTGAGACAGAGACCTTGAGACGAAATCCGCGTTTGAGAACGAGCGAAGGCAATAACACATGTAGTTATTATTCAGGGAATTCGGATGGTATGTAAGTAAGAAGCGACTTGCAAGTGAATACGTTTATGTACAATAAAGTTCAGGTTTGACGTCCGGGCTTTAGTGAAGAAAAATAAAGAATAGTGGGGTCGTAGACAGTGTGGAACTATAGTAGGGTAGCAAAAGTCTAGCACCACCCCTTACTACCATACTAAAGCTAGCTTTTCATTAATTTATATAAAATCGAAGAAAATAAATTATTATAAAAAAATAGCTCTTATTTATATATAAGTAAGAACATTTAAACTAGGGAATTAATAAGGATGCATAACACTTTTACTACGGATGCATAAGCTTATAGATGCATGACTTTCTTAGTACTTTGATTGGCCAAAAAAGATCTGCCCCACCAGTATGCTTATAATCGCTCTAAGGCACAATGCATCCTAATAACCCTACTATATTATAGCTTGGACCGCGGAGAGGTCGCGAGACCCACTTATCCTTCTGCAGACCGCAGAGAGGTCGCGAGTATCATAGCTCGGACGGAAGTTGTGGTGTTGGCTCAATTGGACGCATTCGCTGCTAAGCCGGGCGCGTTTTTGAGGCGGCTCTTCTGTGTGGATCGAATCGGACTTAGAGTCACGGCTTTGGCTCTGTGTAGAGATCATCTTGAGGCTAAAGCATTAGCTGATGGGCAGTGTTTGATGATGATCTGGTGCCAATGTGGTTAGAACATTAGGCTAGAAGGGTAGGTAGCAGTTATGCTGATATAATATCTGTGATGATTGATTGGCTAAGTGAAGTCTTAATATGGGGGTGATAATTGGGAAAGTAAGGAAGATCTTAATGTACTAATAAAAGCAGGACCTGGCCAATCAAAGTACTAAGAAAGTCATGCGTCCATAAGCTCATGCATCCGTAATAAAAGTGTTATACATCCCTATTAATTCCCTTAAACTAAGCTATCTTATATTATATTAATATTTTATCTATATAAAGAAATTTTACTTTTATTTATATAATTTATCCTTTAATTTTATATAAATTAACAAAAAGCTGGCTTTAGTATGGTACTGTGAGGGGTGGTACCAGACTTTTGCTACCCTACTATAGCGCCTTCAAGTACACCTCCCTGGAACTCTCTAACAACAGCCAGTTTTGGAGGACCAGAAATGCTGACAACGGGCTCTTAGGGTTCTGTATGTCTAGTTCTTCCCGCGCCTGTAACAAGTCAATTATAATACATAAATCCCCAGAACCCTTGTAAGATCAATTCCAAAACAGGAAACGGACTGCCTGGCAATCCCTTCGGCCTAGTGATTTCGCGATAGACGAGAGACGTATTGTTAAGGAGTCTGTCTGTACAAATTTGTCCCCCAGATTGAGGAATTTATAAACTACTCTCGCCTCATCCGAAACCGTGTCAAGTGGGGCGCCATATCTTCATGAGTCACAGCAATCTGTCGAATGAAAGTGGCCAGAATGTCTTGCCGTTCGTGAAACATCCAACTCAGAACATCGAATTCCTGGGCCATCTTGTAAACTGACTTGAAAGCGGCATTCTCGCCTAGGTCTTCTACAAAACGAGCAGACTCTTCGGCGACATTCTCATCAACTTGTACTGCAGACGTCTCAGGAGGCTGCGACTTTGCAAAGGCTTCCCAGTGAGCATGAAAGCTGTCCGCGGATACCATTTCCGAGATCTTTGAAGAGATCTCGGAAGTTAGCTGAGAAAATTTCTCCTCCCCCAAGCCATCACAGACAAATTCGGCAAACTCAACGTTATTAAGCTTCCTATGGTCTGGTTGTTGCGGACCATACGCAGCTTCAAAAGCCGCCTTGAGCACAGGGTGCATAATATCAAAGGACGAAGGATTAGAGCCTAGTCTTATCGAGGTGGGGGACAAATATTTCAACCTGTGACTCTCGAGCACACGGAGGGCCAGCCATGACGTCAACGCGTTGTCCTTAGTTCTTGGCAGAGGCTCATTTGTGTTGTTGATTTTATTGAGAACCTCGTCGAGAGCAGATATATGCAGATTTACCATACTCGTCACTTGCTGTGGACTGGGAGGCGAAAGGTTATCGTCTTCGTTGTGCTTTCGCGTGGCACGGAGAAGGGGTAGACGAATCCCCTGGCTCTTCAACAGTTCATTTCTTTTCTCCCAAAACCCCTCGAATTCTCTTCTAGCTCTCTCAAATCGCGCCCTCCGTCGGACTATAATAAGAGATTTGGCGTGGACCAGCGAGTAAGAGGTGATGATCACATGGTGTTCGCGAGACAGCATGCCGATATTCACTCGCCACGCCATAGTTGCTGGCCATGTCTTCTTGCCTCTCCTCTCGCTTGGTACGTTGATATTGATGATATCCTGGTGTGGTGCATTCTTCCGCAGGCTATCCCTGGGGTACGGTATTTTGAGCCGATGCATGATGTCGGCGAATGGTGACTTCCAGCATCGTGACTCATCGCAGAATACGACAGCTACCTCCGGGTTGATGGGGAGAATTAAGTGAATCAAATCGTTCGTAGTCATTTGAACCAGTTGGTGGCCTGTGTCTTTCACTTCTGCCCCTATATAGGATAGTGTTTCGCCTTCAAAGTCGACCAGGTCTTCGTTGAGGAAGAACTCGTAGCCATCAGCTGCTTTCCAGATCTGGAGAGCATAGCTCTCAACGAGGTGCTTATATGTGTCAGCAGCAGAAGTGTCGTTGATTTGTCGAGCGTCTTCGAGGAGGCCGTCGTGGGCAGTCTCTAGGAGGTAGAGGAGTTGCTCTCGCCACCATTGGCCCGGATCACCAGATCCACCATTCCTGTTCCAGTCTTCAAATAACTTCTGATACAAGAAGTCATTTTCGCGGTAAGAATTCTCGACCTCGTCTTTGGACTGCTTGGAACGTCGAATGGAAAGCATCATGAACTTGAACAAAATGTGGATATCCTTCTCAAGAATGTCGATATGGTCGTGCCCTTCAGTTACGGCGGTACTAATCTTATGAAAAATCGTGCTAGTTTTGGACTCTAACTTGCTGAAGAGATCCTCAATTCTCATCGGATCTGTGTTGTTCGCGTCGTAGTAGAGATTTTGTGTGCCACAAGTCTTTTTAACTTCCCCGAGGCTAAACTGCCTGCTGGACACATCGAATACATGGAGGAGCCCATCCTGCACGGAACTGTTTATTTGTCAGCCTATTGTTTTTGAATCAGCCACCTCGGATTCCTACCTCTTAGTTCTGATATTATGGCTTGTGTAGGCGAAATGCTTCAGGATGAAGCGAGGTATGTAGTGGTGGAATTGACTTGGCGTGGCAGCCATTGCACGGGTCTTTGTGTGGTTGTGTGCAAGGCACATGAGCGGAAACATGAGGGGAAGATGCCATGGACCTCATGATGTTGGCGAGGAGCACATCAGGCAGCAATGCAGCAGCGGGGGAGGCACGGCACGGCCTTACCACTTGGCTGTGGCAGAAGGCAAAAAGTGCCAGAGAAATGGGCGTCCGTGGACTTAGGGGATTGGGGACTTGGGGCCAGCAGCCGGGCGCCGAGTCACCCTATAACTCACCTATTTTGAGAAAAAGAAGTCTGGTGCCTTCGTACTAGGGCGCCCAAAACAACGGTGCCTATTGTATTGTAAGCATAAGAGGAGCGGGTCTGTTACAGCCAAATTCGGCTCTTTCATCATGCTGAAAGAATTTAAGAAGGTACTTTGATGTACAGCTACCAGTGTCAAGTGACTTGCACGGGCGGCACTAAGAACGCTAACTGCGGAATCCCGCGACGCCCATTTCGAAAAAGACGGTAATGATAATGTCAAGCTATTAATCCTTTTATGAGATCCCCAGTCGCGTGACTGGTTGGTTCAGGCACAACTGTCACGGCCCGTGATATCGGACTGAGGTTGAAATTGCGTTTATGGCTTCCCTGAGGTTGCACTTGTATTGGTGCTTGGCAAAATGGTTGCGGTTACTTCATGGAGTCTGGAAGTGGAATTTATCGCCGTGCAAGCCAAATTCTGCTGGCTGTTCTTTGCCGAATCCTGAACCAGGCAATTGCGGCTGTTCCGAGACGCCTGGGCTTTCGATTTCGCTTCTCGGCATCCGCACAGGATCCAGCTTCTTTGTATTGTGCTTTGTCCGCACATAAGTCCATCCGTGCGCCTTTTCCATATGCTGCTTGCAGTTGCTCTCCCGCTTGGACACGTAGGGACAAGGCTCGAAGAGACACTTAAACTTGTTAACGTCCTGCCCGTGCTTGTCTGCAAAATGGCGGCTCATCTCCTTCTCCGTCGGCCAGCCATACTCGTGGTATTTGCAGGTTGGCATCGGGCATTTGAATGGGCGGCTGTGGGTCTTTTCATGCTTGGTAAGATCGCACGGCCGCTTGAACTGCTTATTGCAGCCAGGTTCCTTGCAAGTCCTGTACTCCGTGAAATGGCTGTCCGGTTTTCTTCTTGTGATGAACCTTAGGGCTCGTTCCACAGCCTCGTCGTACACCTCTTGCGCATCGGGGCCGATGCTTTTGCCTTTGTCGGCGGCGCTAGGAGCCTCCGGGTTATGTGCTTCCAGTGCATCTTTTATCTGGCGCGCAGTGCGACGCACTCGCTTCTCTGCCTCAACAAAGTATTCCTCATCATAGGGCTGTTCATCCGGTCTGGTCAGATTAGACCCTGCAAACTCGGGGATGATTTCCTGAATTGTAGCCAAGACCAACAGGCTAAATTCTTGAAAGTGCTCAGGCGTTGGTGCCGATTTCTAACGGAGTTAGAATGGTTCGAAATATTTGCCGTGGGGATACTCACCTGTGCATTCAAGATCAAATCCATCTCTGCATCCCTAAGAACGAACCCCCCCAAAAAGTCTAGAGTAAGCATTTCTTCGCGGGTGTTGAATATTGATTCCTGAAAAGCCTTCAAGTCCGCTCTTTCAAGCAATGGTCGGAAAAGTTTGGCCTGTATGCGATCAACCACATCGGGGAACGGCATATGGGTTGACGGACCATCCCCCAGGTTCCATGATACCGCGGGTACAGTCATTGGGTTCGATGCGACCTCCGACATAAAGTTATATTGTTGGGAAGAGGTTTCCGAAGAAGCTAGGCCAGAGTCGTCGTCGGTGCCGTCTTCGGAGTCTGGGTTCGTTGGCAGGACGGTAAGAGCAACCTCTTCCAGATGTCTCGCCATGTGCGTTCGGACTTTTATGGCATCACTCAAAGTCTCTTGGCACATAGGACAAGAAAAGCCGTCCGGGCCTCCCAAGTCATGCTCAGTAGCCATGTGAATCTCCCACTCGTTTTTGGTAGGGAATGGCGTGGAATATCTACAGTCAGGAAGTATGCATACATACGGCTGCAAATCTATGAACAGATGTTTTCTAAAGCAATCAGATTTGAAGTAAATAAAGGGCGGCTTACTCACTTCCACATAGACCTGGTCAATATAGTGACTAACTCACCACAGCCAACACATAAAAAGGGCACTGCTTTTGTGGCTCCCTCTGGAAGCGATGGAACCCGAACAGATTCTCCTTGGCCTCCGTAGTATGAAGCCAAAGTCTCAGCATACAGACTAGGTGCTGCCGGCAATGAGGGTCCCGAAGGGACTGAGCTGCCAAGAGCGGAATCGTGGAATGTCGTCGACGCCCCGGTAGAGCCTTTGATGGTGGCCGCTTTGGTATCTGCTCTTATTTGTGGTTCTGTAGGTTGCAATGGGTTACTCGTATTCTTCTTTTCCTGGTACCTAAGGACACGCGCCCAGTTTGCTTCTCCAAGCCGCTCAGCCAACTTAGGCTGGCATTGGGGGTATCGCCAGCGGATACGGTCGATGAAATTCTTGGATGGATCCCATGCTTCTAGTAGCGTTGGGTCTACTGCTGATTCTGTGATTACCGGGCCAACAGTCTTTTCGTTGAATCTGGAGCCCAGCTCGAGCAGACATTCGGTATCAGTCTTGAGATCCTCGGCTATCTCCTCCAACTCCGATGCCCCGGTAACCGATGAAGCATCGCTGCTTGTGTCGCTGTTAGAGTCGGCTGCATCGTCTTTCTGTGCGACATATTTGAGCTTCTCTGCCGTGTGAATGACTGCGGCTGCCTTGTCGCATAGCAGGTCTTGCTGGTCTCTGGACAAAATCTTTAACAAGCCTGAAGCTGTTAGCTGTGATTTTTATATTGATGCGATACTTACGCTTAGTGATCGTCTGGCAAATGCTAATGAGGAGACGCAGCGTCGAGCGTTTAGCCCTCCACGAGTTGTCCAAGGACGCATCCAGCGAGCCATCGCTGACCGAGTATCCATCAGCCCAGAGCACTAGATAGCTATGGCTTCGTTGCAAGCCGAGAAGAATTGCCTCGTCAATGGATGTGTCGCCAGCTAATTCTTTCAGGGCTGCCATGTAGAGCTCCGAGCAGGCCTTGTACAGGTGTGCGACGAGAGGCTCATCGGTGTTGCGGTCCGGACTCACTCCTTGTTGCCACTTCACAATATGGCTGACTTCTTCCATTTTTGTCGTGATTTGATAGTCTCAAGCGAGGTATTCGAGCACCATTGATATCGATGTTGAGCCTTGCTACAACATGGCTGTGCAATACGTCCGTAGAGCGGGGGTCTCTGACGTGGCTGACATCAGTTGGTCGATTCTGCCTTGCACTTTGCCCCTGCACTGTCTCGCCTCACGGTTGTTGATCGACTACGGATTCATGGTCAGCGATAGCGGGGTTCGTCGTTGCTGGTTACTTTGAGGACTATGAAGAAATACACAGAATTAACGACTGTATGCAATGCGAATTTCTAATGTAGCTTGCTTATTTCTTTTCGGGGTTCCTTTTCTTCTTCTTTTTTTTTCTTTTTTTTTTTTTGTTTTGTTATTTTATCCTCGTATTATTCTATTCTTCTCTTAATCCTGTATGTATTACAATCCACAAGTATTGTCTAACAAACCCACAGGGATGCACCGCCACTCACCCATATGGGCAGTGACGTGCCGAAAGAGCTGCTCGACATGACGATTCGGAGACCCATCACTTCCTTCACTCTTTATACTCAATCATGGCGGAATTGGCACTCGCTATCGCGCCGTTGTGTCTCATGGCCATCACAGGCATTCACAGGGCTCACAAAAAGCTAAAGATATTGAGGCATCACGGCAAGGAGATTAAGCGCCTCCGCAAGAAGTTCACAGCTCAGGCCGACATCTTTGTTGACGAATGCCAGCTTCTACTTCAGGACTTTCTGGATCCAAAGGAAGCCGAGGCACTCATTGAAGCCACAAATCATCCACGATGGAATTCACCACAGCTAAGCGAGCAGATAAGGAGTCACCTAGGCAGGAAATACGAAGCCTTTAGTGATGCAGTTAATGAGGTCAAAAACCACATTGCTACGCTTAGCGAAGCGCTAGACGCGAAGGCAAACTCCTACAATAATCATGTAGGCTCCACCGAGCGTGCGCGCGTGCGGTGCAATGCTGATTGCGACAGACTATGAAAGAAGCAGTCGATGTGATGCTCAACAAGTCAAAATATGAGTCCCTTATCGAGGGGTTCAAAGAATCCAATCAGGACATCAAGCGGTTAAGAAAGACTGCTAGCAAAATTCAGCGATGTCAGATAAAAGGCCTGAAAAGGTCCAGGCTATTACCACCTTTATACCAAGAAGTCATGCAACATTCCAGGTCTTTCCACGATGCTTTACGGACCTTTTGGTCATGCATCCAAGCGCAGCACACGAGTCACGAAGTCCGGCTACTGCTCGAGTCGAGGAACGACGGCAGTCTTCGCATCATTATGCGCTACCATACAACATCAGGCTCGCAGGTTCAAGAGTAGGTGACACATAGAGTGAACGATCCAGGCTAACTTGCCACCAGCGGACTTGTAGACCTGTTGGTACGATCGCAAAATCTTCCATTTCTTCACATTTCCATGCCGTCCACAGACTCTGCTTTCTGGAGCCCAGAGATAAGGAGGCCGGACAAAATAAGACGAGTCATGTTTGCAGACGACAATCCTAGCACAACTACTTTGACCGAAGGGACGGTAGTTGGAATATCCCAATCTGCCCCCCTGAGAGATTTATGCTCTACGGGGGACTTGTGCTCACACCTTTGTTATCATTCCAGCTCATCATGCGGCGGCTACCTCGACACACCGGATCAACTGAGGCACCACGTCTATCCTGCGTGCAACTCAGCATGTGATCACAAGCTATGTCTTAGTAACAAGGGCTTCCAACCGTCTTCACTCGACAAGATCTTCCGACTCCCAGTCGAGCGGTCCATCTCAGTACCCGCGCAAGTCCGGCTCGCGTTGAGGCTGGTTAAAGGTGTCTTGCAGTTTCACTCTACGCCTTGGCTTCAGCCATACTGGAGGCTACAGGATCTTTCCTATTTCCAGACAGACGAGGGTCTGGCCGCATCCCTTGACACCCTACACATTAGCACCGAGCTTTCGAAAAAACAGAAACAGCAGCAACAAGACACAGCCATGGTAGGGGAAGTAAACGACACAATCACTGCGCAGCTTTCGTGCGGAATACGAAATCTCACTATGCACAGCCTCGGTGTGGCGCTGCTCCAGATTGGACAATGGGACCCTATCAACTCTGACGACGTGGTTGAAGTGAGAAGGGTGGCAGATCTAGCTGAACGCGATTCACGGCTGGGGCCTAGATACCAAAAGATTACACAGCAGTGCTTGGATTGTGACTTTGGATTTGGAAAAGACCTTTGCCAGCCAGAGCTACAGAGTGCAATCTACAAAGATGTCGTGTGTGAGCTTGAAAGCCTGATTTATACATTGGAGGGGAAGATGGCTGTACATTCCTGATCCCACGGAACATTGACTCGAAAGATGAGCGTTTTAATGCAGCTTAGACCTCTATACGGTTTTATTGAAGCATGGGCATGGAATAGCATGTTTCGCTAACTTGACAGCTAATGTGACGTGAACTTCGATCTGGCCGGGTATTCAGAAGTCACGAAAGACTTGTCGTGTGTATGATGTTAAGAGGATGAGTGGCGTTTGCAACCGGGTCTTGAGAAGTATAAATCTGGAAATCACGATACAAATGTGATATCGACAGTCTACTTTTATAAGAGGAGCTCAGTACTAAGCAAGCGGTGGTCAACTTCAATGCAGAGTAATACCATCTAAAACCCCTCTGGATAAGGACCTTTAGTATGGCACAGGAATAGCCAAAAGGAAAAGATTGACGGGATGCGGCCGTCAGATGAGCTGCGTTTTCTCATAAGGCTCATCAATCAAGTTCGAGGCTCTAGTCCCCCGGAAAGTGATGGAGTAGATATGATCAAAACTGCCAGCGTAATCGGAGGCTCCAACGCAGACAGTGTGAGTGGAGAATTCATGCAATAACCGACGTCGGAGAGCATAACAGTCTTCAAAGGTGGGGAATTTCGGTCGTCTCACAGTCAACTACCACACCGGCCTCCCGAACTGCTTGTTATGTCACTATTCTGACGTCGTACTTCTACGTTGACCCTGCTCGATGGCTTCAGCACCAGTCGCTCTGATCACAGCCGGAAGCGCAGGCTTAGGTGCTGCGACAGCAAAGGTATTTGCAAAGAACGGTTTCAACGTGATAATCAACTACAGCAGCAACGTGGAAAGAGCAGAGAAACTTGTCGAAGAGCTGAAACAAAATCCCGGGGCGAATGTACTTGCTATAAAGGCAGATCTCAACACCCGAGACGACATTGTTCGACTGGTCGGCGAGGCGGTCGAAGCGATGGGTCAATTAAACGTGGTCTTCTCCAATGGCGGCTGGACACAATTTCGAAACTTTAGTGACCTCAACGGTACGTTTGACAGACCAATTTAGGGATGGGATTGACATAATTTGTGGAATAGACAACTTGGTGGAAGACGACTGGGACAAATGCTTCAACATGAACGTCAAGTCTCATTTGTGGCTGATGCATGCCGCCAAGAGACATCTCGACGCAACCGAAGGTGCCTTTATCACAACGGCTTCAGTAGCTGGGGTAGGCGTCAGCGGAAGCTCTTTGGTATACCATTTCCAATCTTTCAAAATAACAAACACTGAGCAGTGTAGGCATACTCGGTGACGAAGGCCGCCCAAATCCACCTGGCGAAAGCCCTGGCAGTTCTGGCGGCTCCCAAGATTCGGGTCAACAGTGTCTCACCAGGACTGTTGCTTACGGTATGCCCCCCATTCATTCACTATTGATGGGGCGCTGAACCCAAGTCCAGGACTGGGGCAACAAATTCTCGGACGAGGGCAAGGCTGCTCATATTCAGAAAACAAAGCTCAAAATGGCGGTTACTGTGCAGGTATGAGTTAGTCCTTGACGAATGAGTGGGAGCTTACGCGATTGTGTTAGGATGTGGCGGAACGAGTTTATACTCTTGCAAGGAGCAGGAGCATAACGGGGGTGAATGTTGTGATTGACGGTGGGTTCTCGCTATAAACGATGGCTTGCGATATATGCCGTTCGCAGACCGATCCCTGCCGACTAATTGATATTAATTCAATCTACCGCTGGTTCAGTAGAATCTACGATTATCATCGGATGCTTGCAATGAATCAGTCTCGATGGTCAGCAAGAAACCGTGAGCAAAATGTCCCCAGACTTAGAAGAGAAGGCGGCCCTCAACAGTTTGTCCATAATGCATGACTCAATGCACGACAAGGATTATTAATGTGTCATCTTTAGCTTCCAAAATCTGTTTCCCTGATGTTGTAAGAACTCATTATTATTCCTACCGTCTACAAATGAACCGTAAGGCAATGCATAAGTCCAGGCAAGAATTTGAACAGCGATGTAGCCCCAAACAGCAATTCACCGTAACAAGTCGCAACAATTTCACTGCGCCGCATGACCTCCGCTTGTAGGTGGCACGCACTCTTTTTGGAGTCTTCCATCGTACATTATGTCATCAACCACGGACCTATTTTAAAGCATGGCTGCCGCTTGCATTGCTTGCTCTTTCACCCACGTTGGTACCTCGATTGAGTGATGGCCTCCGAAATTGACCATCAGCTTGAGGCTGCTGCGACGTCTGGCAACATCAGCGAGCTGGCACGTCTCATGAACGCCAGCAAGGAATCTCCACCAGACCACCTCATACAAAAGCTACTCACGGCGGCTGCATGGAAGTCCCAATTGCCAGTCATCGAGATGCTCGTGACGCGTTTTCCTGACGTTGACTTGCACGAGGACACAATTCGAGCTGCTGTCTATAGCGGTTCCATTCCTCTATTCTCGGTACTTCTGAACAAGGAGCCATCTATTGTAAAAAGACAATTCGACCACAGAGGAACGCCCCTTATCGTTGCCTGCATGGCGCAGAAACCTATCGATTTTCTCCAGTTCTTGCTCGAGGCTGGCGCCGACCCGAACCAAGATCCCGATACAGCTACTTACCCGCTGTCCATTGTCGCGGCATTCTATACCGATACCAACAGCTTAGATCTTCTTCTCGATCATGGGGCAAAAATACAAGGCTCAGGGGCGCTCAGAGCTGCAGCACAGTTCGGAAAGGAAGACATGATACGGCGCCTTCTTGAGCGCGGGGCGCGGCCGGAGACGGATGATCGTGGCCGGGGCAACCGCGAGCATCCGTTGCACTGTGCCGTTGAACATGGTCACGTCGGAGCCTTGAGGATACTCCTTGAACATGGCGCTGACGCAAACCTGCTCGATGCTCAGCACCGAACCGTACTGGCTTTTGCAGAGCAGTTGGAACGAGAGAATGGCAACAGAGCCGAGTGTGTCGAGTTGCTGAGGTCTTGTACGTAGTAACATGTATTGAAAATACCTCTATCCTCTCCAAGATGCCGCAGACCGCCAGAACATTGCATCTGTCCGGGAGTAGTCTATCATTATCAACCTTGCTACGAGAAGAGCTTCGTCCAGGGCGGCCACTTGGCGATGTCTACGTTCACCACCCTTCTCCATCGTCCTAAAATGGCATGCACGCATCACCATGAAAAGATCCCTAGCTCTATTTCCCCTTTGTTCGCGAAGGGCTTCCCAGAAGGGTTGGTGGGGGTTTCATGGTCCAACCATAGCGCCATGCAGCAACTCACTCGCGTCATCAAGATTTTTCTCTATGTCCCTCGATCCTTATACTGAACGCCAGTCAGATTTCCTGGGTCCGCTGGAGATAGGGCTATTGGTTATGTCATTGAGGGAAGTATACTAGTAACCTGCAGATGTTCAACCCTCCGTAGTTCATGCTCCTTCTTGCCCAATTTGCTGAAAGAGCTGGCACAACTCTGTACGAAGATTCATTTTTCACTGGAATATATGTAGACGGCAAGCAGACGTTTGCACTGGAGTACGTTGTGGAAATTTCTGGCTGTCTAAGCGGCTTGGTCGAATCGCACATACAGTGACTATGTCTACATGCCGGAGGCTGCCATCTCTGCCGGCTTCCAAGCCGTATCATGTGCTTTGCCTCCGTCAGTCTGAAGTGTGCCTGTTGTTGAGCAATTTTATACACAAAAACTCATAAAGGACGTGAGGTAGTATTTAATTACCCTTTCCGAGTCGTTTTGATAGAGCCAGCTAATGCTTTGAGTGTAAACGCACTGCGTGCGTGTGAATGCTAGGTCTTTGTTTCCGGGCGGACAATCAATCTTTTCGCGGGCACAGGCAACGTATTGTTTGTATAGAAGAGTGCTCAAACGGCAAGATTCACTCTCAAGAATAGGCATCGGACCGTTTATTTCTGACGAGGTCCGCTCTCTTTCCCATCTCCATCTCCCACTTGGTCAGTAGAAAAATCCAGCGATATCAGGTCGCTGCGTCGTGACAAACAATAAGCACATGATGCGAAGCTTTTCTATGTAGTTGTACGCTTCGCCTCATCTGTTTACATCTCACTCAGTCCTTCTTTTTCCTGGTTGCCAACATTCCAACAAGAGATACAGCCCCATCCTTATATGCTTATGTTTTCTTGCTCGCTCAACCTCTTCGGCTTTATCAATCTGGAACCGGCGGTATTGCGCTTGGCATCGCGGACATCTTGTGCCGACATATCGGGCCGTAAGGAAGACCAGAGAGCTCAAGAACTATCCCGAATGCATTGCTCCAGCACTTGATAAGCTTCTATACCAATTTGATACGCTCCGTTCTGCCGAGGCTGGACTAGTTTGTAGAGTGGGCAAAACCAAAGAGGGCCACTACGGAAAGCTCCATAGTCAGGAGCTTTTGGCAGAAACACACTTCAGTCTGGCTGAAGCAAGAGACACTGTTCGTCGCATTCGAAAGCCAGAGAAAGATATTGGAAGACTTCATTGGAAATCTTACAGAATTTTGGGGGAAAGATGGAGATGACACGTCAAGTATTCGCACGGACAACTCAAACCCGGCGTTTGCGTGACCTGTTCAGTTCTAATATCAAATCCCTCCCGGTTTTGGAAGACAGCACTACAGGTGGGTTCAAGTTGGAAGCAGCGCCATACTTTGACATGACTGATTTGATCCAGGTAAAACCCAGCAACAAATCGTCGGTTTGATCGACAATGACGAGGCACGAGGCGCCAATCCCACAATACGCGTCGTAGAAAAGTTCAAAAACAAAGACACGCGGTGGACTGTCAACATGACCGGTTTTCTTCGTTGGCAGTGTGATCTGTTTCCCATCCAAAAGCCCAAACTACTCTGGGTGAACGCCCCATTCGGATTCGAAAAATCGATGGTCTGTGCCTGTTATGTCGACCAGCTTTCGAAAAGCCAGCAGAGCGGTCTTCCAACTGCGTCTTTCTTCCTACGCCCCGAACACTGGACCCCCGAGTCGTTCCTGGAAGTTCTGCAGTCATGGCTAGCGCAGATCATAGAGCATCCCATGGCGACGAAACAGGTGATCAAGAGAGCACGTCATGTTCAGGGCGCCCATGGTATAAAGCCCTTGCTGGAAAAAGATGTGGGTGATCTGTGCAAATACGCCCTCTCACAAATGCCGGGCTGCACGCTGATTCTAGATGGTCTAGACAAGTGGCGGGTGACGAACTCTCCATGCAGGCAGGAGAACGTGACTGGGTTTGTACACAAGCTCAAGACAGTTGTTGGATCTACCACACGAGTTTTGATCATCAGCCGCGATGAGCCCTTGATCCATCGCGACTTGATCAGTCAACGCGAATGGAGCGCCGAGAGATTATTCGTCCCGTTGATTGATCCCCAAGACAGTACGACATAAATATACCGAAACATTGCCAACAACATTATCAGTCCAAGCAGATGTGTCCGGGGCGTTTAAATCGCAAGACTTGAACACACGCAGTTCTTGGGCTTGAAATGAACATATGGCGCCCCTGAGGACTTCCGCAGACAGGGTCTCTAGGAATTTTTATTCAAAGGCTGCTACACCAACTCATGGTAGACCTGTAGAGTATGCACCAAGGCACATTGGTGATCTTCCAGAGAACACGCGGCACCTGATCGACCAATGGTGTCGGCAGGATTTTGAGGGGGCGGCAGCCTGTCAGTTTGCATAATTGTTGTATCGACCTGCGCAGCGGCAATGTTTTACGGATGATGGGCAGATCGATCATCAGGTCATAGTATGCATCTGGCCTTTTTTTTTTAAACGAAAGACAGAAAAGCCCAGACCAATAGGTGTCCCCTTTTTCCTGCGTATGCTCGTTCTGTGAAGTTTAACATATTCCCCGATTCTTAGAGGCGATACCTGTTTTCTTTGTACGTCCGGAATGTTCTTCATGTTTTTGTCTTTGCTTGGCTTCAGAGTGCCCGTGTCAAATGACGCATTAACCTCAGTCCTTTCACTATGGAATTGGAACGAGTTCTAACCATTGGTTATTATTTCAACAAGTAGCTAGATCAAAGAAATTACCAAAGTGTTGGTCACGTCTCAGTACCTGGTTTTCACCATGATGTATTCCTACGTATAAAGTACACTCGTTGTAGATATCTTTTACAGAAATTACGGCGTCGCCGTAGGCGTGGGCAAGCACGAGCAAGCCGAGCTCACGCGCGAAATCACATTGACACCGCACGCCTGCGCCGCAAAGGGCGGCACCACGCTCACATCTGCGACAAACGTCTTCGTAAACTCGCCGCAGAATTCCTGGCTCTCCTCCAGCCTGCCGGCGACGCTCGTGGACCGCATCGCGCGCAGGCAGTTGTCGGCGTTGCAGGGGTGGACGGCGGGGCAGCGCTCGCGGCGCGTCATGCGCACGAGGAAGGCGCCGCGCTCGATGCTGTTGACGAAGGCGTAGTCGGTGCCGGGGATGGCGAAGGCGCTCCACGCGGCGTTCATCTCGACGGCGCCCCCGCCGGGGAGAGCGTCGTCGGAGGGGTCGACGTCGAAGTAGGCAATCTCGCAGACGCTGTCTCCGGAGGGGTCGCTGGGCACGCTGCTGACGTCGTAGACTCGCAAGCCGGCGCGGTAGTTGGCTTGGAAGTTCAGCTGGTCGTAGACGTACTGGTTGTGGTCCACGGCGCGGACGGTGCCTGCGGTGGTCAGTGGTGTGCCTATTGGACGTGTCAGAGGTTGGCAGGCTAACCCTTGTAGAGACCGGTCTGGAGAGGGTTCTCGAGGTCAGAGACGTCCCAGATGTAGGTGACGGGATATCCGTCGGCGGCGGGCCCGTTCCCGAGGACCTCGTCGATCTCGTCATCCATGAAGAGATACTGATGCCAGTCGGGCTCGAGGAACCAGCCCTGATGGGTGTAGGTGGCGCCCTCGTATGAGGTGATGGAGATGATGCTGCTGTTGGCACGGTCTGTGACGTCGTAACTACTAAAATCAGCAAGGCAATGAATCTAGATTTTCGTGACGGGCATACATTGTCAGGGTGTCCTCGTTGTAGCCAAAGCAGAGGTCGTGGCCGAGGTAGCGCTCGTCCGGGCCGTTGTAGACAACACACTGGGCATCGTGGGTATAGCCTAGACGACGTCAGTCCTACTTTGTCCCATTTTAGAGGATGATTGATTGGTGTCTACCGTCAACAGCGTTGCAGCCCTTCAGGACCGGGTTGCTGATGTCGGTGAGGTCGTAGATAATGGGCCCGCCGAGACACGCCGTCTCATCGCTGTCGCGAGACCCGACGGCGAGCAAGAAGTCAGAGCCGGCAACGACGTTGTGGCTGGCGCCGACAGGCAGGTCGGTGATGTGAGCGGCCAGGTCAGCAATGGGGTCGAGCTGCTTGACGCCCTCACCGTGAGGAAGATCCAGAAGCTGAAGACATCAGAAAACGCTTACAGCGTTGACAAGAGAAGAGCAGGGGCCTACCGTAGCCATATCGAAGATCTGGATGCCGTGGTTCTCCAGCTCAGAACCAATGATTATGTAGTGCTTGTAGCCGCGGACCTCTTTCCACAGCGAGTCGGGGTTGGTGGGCGCAGGAGAAGGACTACACCAGGTCAGCATGGCCAATTGGCCTCCAACGGGAGAGATTAGCCTACAGGAAAGCCAGCGGGACCAGTCTGTCGTCGACAATCTCAATCAGCGCAACGCCCATGTACATGCCGTTGGCAGCAAAGTGACGGCCCGAGTCGGGATCGCTCCAGCCCCAGGACGAGCTGCCAGTCAAGAGGACGCCGTTGCCGTCGGCGTCCCAGCCCTCAGGAGAGCCCAGGTCGGCATGGTTGATGAAGTGCAGGAGATCGAACTGCCAGGACGAGGCACGTCCAGCGTCAGTATTCAGTTGGACCCGGGGGGGTTGGCGGTAGGACTAGGAAACGCTCACATTGCGGCAGCGAAAGGTGTGCAGCGGATCGCCAGGAATGGCCTCGGCCAAGCCATTCACGCAGCGCGTGTAGCCCAGCTCAGGCCAGTTGGCCGAGTTGAGGATGCCGGTGGCGTTCTCGGCGAGCCAATTGGCCTTTTTGCGCGCCATGTTCTCGCGGTGGATGGTTCTGCTGTCGTACAGCTCTGCCAACCAAGGTCAATCAGCATCACACTCGCATTCACGATACCTTGGAGAACCTAGACATACCAGCGGCTCGAAGCTCGTCCTTGGGCAGCTCCTTGGCCATGGCCACAGAGGCAGCGGTCAGCGCCGCGCCGGCAAGAGTAGAGAAATGCATGGCTGACTCTGGCTGCACGAACAGATCTGGGAAATCGAGGATCGCCGTGAGAGCGGTGCAGAATGCCGGAGCAGCTCTACGTGCGCACAGCTGCTACTTGTAAGCCTCGCCTCGGCACCCAAGCAACATGGCGAACCAAGCGGCGTCCCGGTCGACCATTCGTACAAGGTTGCCAGGGACATGGGGACGAGCTGCAAAAGGTCCTCGAGACATCTGACGGCGCGCGGCCCAACCGGGAAGGTGGGACAGCCTTGGCATGTAGGAATCTGCAGTTTAACGCGATCCCGGCGAGGACATGCGAAGATGATTGCTTGGGGGACCGGGAGACCCTGTAGGCCTGCTTCGAGAAGGGAGTTACAGCATGCACGGCACACAAGGCGGCCGCAGCACTGGAGGCTTTCTCCTCGGCCTCCAGCTTACATGTATTAATAGCCACGCCTCTCACGTCTGCGGATACAGTGGTGTGCATAGATCACGCAGGACTGATGGAACCCGTCACATAAGCCCATCCGTCAACCAGAATAGCCTAGCAGCCAGAAGGGTAGGTGTTTGCCGAGAGAAGCAGCAGCTTCCTTCGACTCGCAGGCTAGGAGCCGCAGGGCCTTGGGGACGCCCGATGACTCTCGGCAAGCCCTACCGCCATCCCGGTACGCGTGGCGCTGTCCCGGATCGTGGATTGACAGACAAGGTGCAGTTGGAAAGTGAGATTGGGTCGCGACCTTGATGGCGCTGACCGAGGTTACAGTGCTGCGTCGAGCGTGGCAGTCGACCTTGTGACTGTGTTACAGTGATGGCGAACAAGGATGGGCCGGATGGTTGGGAGCTGTTGGTGCTGCAACGAGCTGGCCAATAGATAATCGTGGAAGCCCTTGGGCACCTGGATGAAGGGGCAAGCCAACAAAAGCAAGTAGATTGGATAGAGAAGAAATCACGATAGAACAGCTGGCGAGCTTAGACGTTCGGCTCACCCAATTGATATTCGAATCATCGTGAATGACAATACCATGATCGACTACACCTCAGCTGAGAATTATTAAATAAAACCATAGCTATTTCCCTTAGACAATTAACCTTGAACCCACATTAAGCAGGTCCTATTAGCGGCTACAGTTTAATCAAGCCATTACGAATACACCATGGGAAAATCATAGAAGCAATAGCCCACAACGTCATTCCAAGGTAGCTTGATGAACACTGAGTCGGTTATAGTCTAGGGTAGTTTGAATCGCCGTGTCTCGATACTGTTATGGCAGTTATGCAGCGTGCCCACAAACATGACCGAGCTGGCCTTGACACAACAGGTGAAAATATCCCGTAAACGTGGTAATGGTTGGTGAGATTAAATTCTCTAATTTTTGCCGCTACATTGGCTTCTCTTGACCTTTGTGGTGACGGCAGGTACTCGGCGTTGACGTTGGCGCACGCACATGTTGCTCCGGTCCTGACGTCGACGCTAGAAATAATTGACAGCCGAGCTTCAATTGACTCGACTTCCCTCCCACCTCGGCCCTCCCGTCTGCAGCAACCACACCTCGCCATGGCCTCAACCACCAAGGAGCCGCCCTCCGACCGGCAGCTCAAGCCCCCCAGTGCCCTGCGGTCCGTCCTTGCTGGTGCCACCGCCGGCGCCGTCGAAATCTGTACCAACTCCCCCAAACCATGCCCGTCTGCTCCCCCTCCAGCTAACCACGGCCCTCGACAGCAATCACATACCCGGCCGAGTGTACGATACCCAATTGCTCCGCGCCTCGAATGGAAACATGTCGCCGCTAACACGTACGCGTGACAGTCGCAAAGACCCGGTCGCAGCTCAACAGGCGCCTGGCAGAGGGCCAGAAGCTCCCGTGGCCCCCATTCGGCAGGCAGTGGTACGCGGGCTGCACGACGCTCATCATCGGCAACTCGGCCAAAGCAGGCATTCGTACGTCGGATCTATACTACGGCTGAGGCGGCTGCAATACTGACCTGGGATGGCACGCAGGGTTTGTGGCCTTTGACAAGATCAAGGCCATCCTCGCAGACGAGAATGGCAAGCTCTCGGGCCCGCGCACCGTCCTCGCCGGCTTCGGCGCCGGTGTGACAGAGTCGCTCCTTGCCGTGACGCCCACCGAGAGCATCAAGACCACGCTGTACGACCACAGCTTCCCCCGTCCCCGAACATCTCAGCTGATACGAAGTGCCGCAGCATCGACGACCGCAAGTCCGCCAACCCCCGCCTCCGGGGCTTCCTGCACGCCGTGCCCATCATCGCCCGCGAGCGCGGCATCCGCGGCTTCTTCCAGGGCTTCGTGCCCACGACGGCCCGGCAGGCCGCCAACAGCGCCACGCGCTTCGGCAGCTACAACTTCCTCAAGCAGATGGCCGAGTCGTACACGGCCCCGGGGGAGAAGCTGGGCGCCGTCGGCACGTTTGCCATGGGCGGGCTGGCGGGGCTCATCACCGTCTACGTCACGCAGCCGCTCGACACGGTCAAGACGCGCATGCAGAGCATCGAGGCCAAGAAGGTCTATGGCAACACGTTCCGCTGCGCGGCCACGATATTGAAGCAGGAGGGGCTCTTGACGTTTTGGAGCGGGGCGTTGCCGCGGCTGGCGAGGCTGGTGATGAGCGGCGGGATCGTGTTCACCATGTACGAGAAGAGCATGGAATTGATGGACAGGGTAGATCCGGAGAGGAAGTATTTGTGATCAAGCAGTGGGATGGAAGTAAAAGTATACACCACGGGCGTTGAGGTGCTTTTTAGAGACTGGAAAAGATGGTCTGGTATCATGTAACTGTACAGCCGAATCGTACAAGTAGAATATCATACAGTCGGATCGTATCACGCTTCAATTTCCCATCGCTTCCCCCCCGCTGTCAACCAAGCCGACTTTATTCCAGCCTGATCATGCCCGATAGCCTTTTGCTTATCCTCTCGAACCAGGACCGCTTCGGGGCCTCCTCAATCTCGCGGACCAAGTCTGAAAAGTATGTCGGCTGGCTTTTCGGCTGCAGCATCGGGCCCTTGAGCTTGTACTACCACGCAATGTCAGCATTGGCCGGTTCCGTTGCAGAATGCCGTCAACGCACCCTATCCTTGAACTTGTCCCGCAGCAGGAACTGCAGCGCCCTGGCCTTCAGCACCTCCTCCGACTCCTGGGCCGGCGTGAGGTTCTCGTATCGCGCCTCGACCGTCTTGCGCAGGACGTCCTGGAATTGGTAGTCGGGACGCAGCTCCTGCTTGGGCCACCGCGCGAACACGTCCGAGTAGATCTGGCGCTGCAAGAGAGAAAAACCACGGGTTAGAAGACAGCAAGGCGCAAAAGGGGCGGCAGGATGGAACGCACAGCTAATGACCGAGACATGTTGGCTTGTGGTTACGAGGAAAAGACCAGCGTCGCATGCAGAGTGCGCATTGAGGTCACCGGTGCCAAGGCCGTCCCTGAAATAAAAATGTATGATCCCACGAAGCGTCCAAGACGTCAGCACGTGAAATTCGTGTACAGTGCTTAGCACAGTTGGGTCTATGCAGACACTGTGCTGCCGCATTGACTTGGGGGAAATTGGGCGGCAGCACAGCCCCTGCTTCACGGCAGAGGGGCGCCCGGGCAGTGCATGACTCTCCACTGTAGGGTCACGTGCAGCACCCTGAATTCCACCGGATTCGCATCTGTCAGCAGCAAAACAGGAGGCGAGTCTGGCCGTAGGTTAAGACAACGGCTCCGCAGCGCCCGCAGCGCCCAGCAGATCCGCCATCCGTTCTCCTTCGCATCCATTCGCCTCCATTCCCTTCGATTCTGCGCTTCGTGACCTGTGTCGCCCTTGAACGTCCTACGTCGCTGGCGCTTGCTCCTCCTCCGTCTCCTACTCCTCCTGACGACTGTTTTTCCTTTGAGTTTACGCTCAAGCGATCCTTCTCTTCCCGGCGCTTAGGTTTCCAGAAGCCGCGTCACTCGACTGGCGGCATCTTCCGGAGACGAGCCTGGTTGCCTCGACTCCGCACGATCTCGACATCACCGAAGGCAACGTCTCACCCATCGCCATCATGTCTCGCTATGAGAGGGTAAGTCGTGCAGCGAATGCGGCGATTGATAGGCTGTTTGGCTGACTTCTGCAGGTAAACGCTCAGGACGACGACGACTACGATACCCCCGTCAACTCGCTCGCCCCTCAGCCCATCCCCAGCTCTCCGCCGCCCTCCTTTCACTCCCGCTCTTCCTCGCCGCAAAGCCGAGTCAACCCTGATCTCGCCGACGCCTTCGACGACGACGGCAGCGACGATGATGAAGTCGATGACCGCCAGCGCCTAGTGCGCCAGAACTCGACGCCCTCGAACCACCCGGCCGCATCGTATTCGGCCGCGCCAACGGCATCAACACCTCAGCCATCCACGGGCTCAGGGTCCAGACGAGTGATGGGCGGCGGTAACGGCACGGATGGTGTGTTTGCCAACATGTCTGCTCGACCGGAGCGCACGCAGGCTGATACCGAGAAGGAGGAGCTGCCACCGGTATGTCGCCTGCGGGGCTGATGAGGGTTTGCCAAGGTTTTTACTAACAATCGGGTGCAGACATATGAACAAGCTGCCGCCGATGCTGCACCTCCCTACTGGGAGACGACGATTCTTGCTCCCGGCCTGGGCGGTCTTGACGAAGTCTACGTGGACGGCATGCCCGTCGGCTCCGCATTCTCCTTTATCTGGAACGGCATGATCTCCGCCTCATTCCAGCTTGTCGGATTCCTCTTGACCTACCTCCTCCACTCTACCCACGCCGCGAAGAACGGATCCCGCGCCGGTCTCGGCATCACCATGATCCAGTACGGCTTCTACATGAAGGCCGCATCCGACGACAGCGGCCCCTCGATGGGCGGCCCCGACGGATACGCTGCACCCCCCGACCCGAACTCACACAACTTCAAGGCCGGGGAGGTGGCAGAGGGCGGTTCGTCGGACGGCGACGCAATCACGGCAAGCGAGTGGCTGGCATACCTGTTGATGATTGTGGGCTGGTTCATTCTAATCAGGAGCGTGGCCGAGTTCATGAAGGCACGGAGACACGAGCAGTTGGTGCTGCAGAGCCCTGAGCGGGGATTGGGCATGGCGATCGTTGCAGACGGCGAGAGCTCGGAGCGCGTGGTATAGCGACACAGCGGTGCTAGTATCTGGCGTTGAGTTTTGGATCTCGGCATATTTTTATTACCTGTGGGATCGAATCCATGGCCCTGTTGAGGCTTCTCCTTGTGTTTCTGGTCTCTGCGGACTTGTAAATATTCACGCGTAGCACGCCACTTTTCCTTTTCGTAGCACATAGCCGTAGGCGCATGTCAGGGATCGGTCTAATACAAACATGACATCGTGCCCACGTTTCCCGTTCTCACGACGCTATACTCGGTGGTCACTACCTTGACCCAAGCAGCGCTCCTGATAGCGACCTGGTTAAAGGATAATGGGCTGGGCCCAGCTCGATTCTTGTTAGAGGGCGACCGGCGGCTTTAGTGCATGCCGCTATGGCTGCACCCCACGATTGCCGCTGACGTTGGCCCCGCACGCCTCCGCCCGCGTACTGATTTCACATCGACATCATCTCGAGCTCTCCAGACATCCAGACAGCTTCTACCCAAACTCAAACAAATTTTCCTTCCAAAATCTCAAGAGTGGCATAAACGCGACTGTTACTCAGCCTGTGTTTGTTATCGCAGACAACTCCTCACTTTGACTGCATTCCCGCCATCACTATCGACAAGAGGAAGCTGGCGTCGACGCCTGGCTTTGTTCGGTTCTTCCGTTCTTTTAGCTTCTTCCCCAGGCTGTTTCGCTCAAGGCCGAACGAGAGATTCATAAGTATGGCTTGGCGATGTTCAGGGAGTACGAATGCGGAGCTCATTGAGAACATGTGGCGGAATGGGCTGATTAGCGACGCTCGTGTAAAGGAGGCTTTTATCAAGGTGTGTCTCAAACTTGATCAAGCCGCATGAATTTCCAGACAGCAATCATGTACTGAGTAAGACAAGGTCGATCGGGCGCATTACGCCCCGGCCATGCCGTACGAAGACTCGCCCCAGTCCATCGGCCACGCAGCCACCATCTCCGCGCCACACATGCACGCCTCGGCCCTCGAGCACGTCCTTCCCTACCTCATCCCGTCCTCCACCTCTCCCGCTCCCCGCGTCCTCGACATCGGGTCGGGCTCCGGGTACCTGACGCACGTCATGGCTGAGCTGGTGGGTCCCCGCGGGCTGGTCGTCGGACTGGAGCACATCCCGGAGCTGCGCGACCTAGGGGAGTCCAACATGCGCAAGAGCGCCGAGGGCAGGACGCTGCTGGGCTCTGGGCTGGTGCAGTTTCGGCTCGGCGATGGGAGGCTGGGGCTGAAGGAGGCGGCGAGGCACGGCGAGGAGGCTGGCGGCACGGCGTGGGATGTTATTCACGTTGGTGCGTCGGCGAAGGAGTTGCACAAGGAGCTGTTGGACCAGCTCAAGGCCCCCGGGTGGTAAGTCCTCCTTGTGACTGTTGTTGCGTAAGCGTGAACGCTGATGATTCGGGGGTCGCAGTATTTTCATACCGGTTGACGATGACGCAGCAGGCTATTCCCAGACAGTATGGCGCGTGACCAAAGACGACGCTGGGGAAGTGACGAGGAAGAAGTTGTTTGGCGTACGTTATGTGCCTCTAACGGATGCGCCAAAAAGGAGTGGCTGAAAAGTGAACTGTTTGATTCATTACCCTCTGATAGTGCTACGAAAATGAAGAAACGATCGAATTTGAATGATGCATAGCTAATCATTATGAGTATTCGTATAACCCTCGCAGAGAGCGGATCAACGTCATGAATCGTCAACAAGTAAAATAATCAAAACGCCCAAACCCCAAATCAACACACACCCAACCCAGCATCAAATCTACACGAGCCCAGCAACCAGCGTCACCAACAACAGCGCCAACCCAGCCCACACCTTCCCGCTGCTGCTTTCCCCTGCCGCACTAACCACCAGCGCGAGCGGCGTCGTCCGCGCCGGCACGGCGACGAAGGTCGTGGGGGTGGTGCTGAGGATCGCGGGGCTGCTGAAGTAGGGCGCCGCTGCTGCAGCAAGGATTTCGGCGATGGGGTCTTCTGCGACGCCGGGGATATTGGCAGCGGGGGTTTGAGTGGGTTGGGCAGCTGGGTCGAGGGGGAGGGTGTCGTCTTGTGCGACGATGCCTGCGTTCTCTTCGGTTTCTTCCGACAGCCCGTCTTCCTTGTCCAAGCCTCCTTCTTCTTCACCCTCCACGAGCACTTCCTCCGGCTCCTCAGCCTCTCCTTGGACCTCCTCTTTCACACTGTCCTCGGCTCTCTTGTATAAGCTCACTTCGCCGTTGTCACCGCCGCAGATCCCCGCCTCTGGCTGGTCCTCGATGCACAGCCTGCTGCAGAGAACCTCATCCACCAGTTCATACAGCGGCTCAGGGGATCCAGGTTCATTGCATGCGCAGCTTGAGCCCACGGCTGCGTAACCTTCGCACGAAGACTGGCATTGTTGCGAGGTGAAGGGGACGAAGAAATCGACACTTTGGGGAAAGGATGATGGGGTGATGGTGGCGCAGCCGAGGTATATGTATTGGTCGGCCGGAGACGGTTGGGCGGCAATAAGGGGGATAGAGAGGAGCGTAAGGAGCATGAGGCTAGCCATTTTAGAGGACTGTTTGTAAAGGAGATGTGTTAGGGTATAATGTTGCTGATAGACAAAATGTAGTGCACCAGAAACCTAGGATATGTAGATATATATCCTGAAGGTGCTTGATCGATGAAGTCATCAAGGCTAATCACGAGGTGGAGAGCAAAGCCGTGGCTGGGATGTCTCACAATGATACGGTGATAGGTAGTACGGACCGATGAGGATGCTGGGGTTGCCGCGACAATGAATGTGGTCGAAGCATGCCGTGGTAGCAGAATAACTTGGGAAGGCTGGGCCACCGTTCGACCGGGGCTGGCGTGGAAGGGTAAGACACACAGAGACTGCCTCGTGAGACGGGGTCTCTTCATGGCTTTCTGGTGAACCAAGACACGGACGGCTGCTACTGCGGCTGCTGAAGAGGCTGAAAAGCCGTTGATTCAGGCACGTGCTTTTAGAAACGCGACCGGTCGTTGTGTCAATAGTTAAAGTCGGCATCTTAACCCATTTTTATTCTCTTCCAAGACTTCCAGGGGAGAGTTGACGCGAGGGGACCGACCAAGAGAAACGCCAGCGGAGATATATTTCTGAGGTTTTGTAGCCCGTGGATCAAGGGCAATTCTGTCAAGGAGAATCAAGCATGCCGTCGGTGCTTCTGACAAAGGGTTCTTCTTTCTTTGACAGATTGTGCATAGTTGGTGTTGCAGCCGGAGGTCAAAGAAGTCTTGAGAGTCTAGCGCCTTGGCTATGATACAACGGATTGCATATAGTATTACTTTACGCATACGTCGCTGCTTTACACTCGCACTCAGCGGCTTGGTGGCCACCTGCAACTGGAGATCTCGCCGTTGTTTCTCAAAGGGGCATGGTGGATGTTGAAAACGGCATGTGGACCGGACCAGAATCTCCATCTTGCCTACGTCTAGCCCAAAGAGCATTAGCTCGAGGCTAATGCTGAAACAAGCCGACGGTGTCTCGGTTACTTAGATTACGATGACGATCCACTCTCGATATTGCTCGTGCATCAGATCGTAGATAAACTTCACGATAGGCTCACGACGGGAAACCTCGGTTATGCAGAAACTGTGGTCTTCGGTCATGGCTGCGGATGATGACACCAATGCTACCTGGCATTAGAGCACTAAAAACTAAGGTACCTATGCCCTTCCAGGACTCAAAGATATATACGGCAATGGCTACAGGAACTGCCACGGAGAAAGAAATCGAAAGATATGTACTCGAACCCAACTACCCACCCCTTCATGTCCATCCCAAGGACCAGCGACCAGCCACGTCGTGGCGACGGGCCTTCCCTTGGGTCTTTCCAGCAGTGCCACGGCCGTTGCGACGCCCGCGTTTAGACGCACTGAGAGTACCACTCGTTGGTGCGAGTGCAAGTACCGGAGGAGCAGCAGGTAGGGCCGGTGAAGCCGTTTCCTCCACACTGGCCGTACATGGCAGCGCAAGTGGGGTTGGTGGGAGGGTTGGTGGTAGGAGGGGGAGTGGTGCTGCCGCCGCCGCCGCTCCAGACAGCAGGGCCAGGGAAGGGGAAGGAGCGGTGGCCGCCGTAGATGCTGAAGTTGGCATATGCATCGGTGCTGCGGTAGGCGCCGGGGAAGCGGACGAGAGGGCCGGGGGTGCCGCTGCCGCCGCCGGTGACGCGGATCTGCATGCAGGAAACGTAGTGCTCGGGCTGGTTAACGTGGGAGCGGTGAACGCCTGGGGTTCTGTTAGAGAGGGCTCGAGGTGGCTTTGATGGACTATAGGCCACTTACCGATGTGCTCAAAACGGACGAGGTACTCGCCGTTGGGGGTGTCGCGGGGAATGGTGGCGGCAATCCAGTTGCGGTCCCAGGAGCACCAGGCGTTGGTGGTGAAGTCACCTCCAGAGTTGCAGACGCCCTCCTGGAAGATCTTGAACCAGTCGCCGGAGCCGTCGTACTGCAGAACGTTGCCGGTAGGGGCACGGGACATGTAGACCAGCGAGGGGCCTAAGAGGTCGAGGATGTCAGCCACAGCTCTCTGTGCCAAGACAAGACGATAATGGTTGACAAGAACTTACCAGGGTGCTGCATGGTGGCACCAACGCCGAGTCTGGCGCGGACCTCGGAGCCGGCGGTGACGGTCAGGACCTGGGTGGATCCGGGGTTGCCGCCGCCCTGGTTGCAGCGAGCATCGGGACCATCGATGTGAGAGTTGTCGCGGATGTCAGCGGCGGGGTTGCTGGAGAACTTGATGGGGTTGTAGCGCGTGGGACGCGAGGAGGCGCGAACGTAGCGGAACGAGGGCTGGGCAACACCGTTGATGATGTTGGTGTCGAAGAAGTAGTGGGCCGACGCCACCTGGGCGACAGCGGCAAGGATAAGGGCCGAGAACTTCATGTTGAAGACTGGCCGGAAGAAGAGTAGATGGTGGAAGGGAAATAAGGAATCAAAGAAGGGGATGAGGAATCAAGAAAGAGACCAGAGCATGTCGAGGGACGGCTGTTGGATATTTATGTTTCCCACGGTGATCTCGGTCCAGGATCCGGCCGGTCGGTCGCGGCTCTTGCTTGTCATCGTGACTGAGCCTTGCCCGGCCCGCCGGTCGTTCCCAGATCCAAGAACAACGGTCGACAGGGAAGTGAGGCCCAAGTAGCCAGGCTGTGTTTGACCTGCTCGCGTAGCTCCGATGTCCAGATCTAGATTCGGAAGGAAAACTTCATCTCCCAACGGCTAGGGAGGCAAGGGTGTGCCTGGCAGGTTGCTTGGCGAGAACAACCTTCTTCTATCCTCGCCTCGAAACAGCAGCGATCTCCTCGTATGTCGTTGGGTTGGCGCACACACGGATCGTGGCGGATGGGGCCATGCGGCTGCCTCTCTCCACCTATCCAGGGCCGAATATGGATTTTACGCGTAGGGAAATTACGGGGCCTCGACGCCGCCCAGATCGGTTCGGGACGTTGGCGGACCAGTCAGCAGAGGGCGAAGGCGCCGGCAAGGGGGATATAAAACACTTGGTTAAGCCCCTTTAATTCCAGCTAGTGCGGCGTCGGCGCAAACCGCCCGGGGCCCCACGGCTGCTTCGGCCTCGGGGTGGGGACGCCGGGGCCGAGGGCGAAGGCCCAAAGGGGGGATCCAGGTGGTGGAAAATATTCCCAAGTGGGAGAGTTTCCCCGGCATGGGGTGCATGACGGACGGTGCGTGTGCGTGTGTGTGAAACGGAAGGAGGCAGAGCAAGGAGAGGCAGACAAGCAGGACAGAAGAAGACGACGGAGGAAGCCCACGCCAAGGACATCAGCACGGCATCGACGACGCATCGGTCAGGCATAGACGGCCATCGTGACCGTACCGTTTGGGCCGCCGGAGAAGCCGGCCCCATGGCCCCAAGACCACGGAGAATGGGAAAGACGCTTCGGACATGCAAAGGGCAAAGAAGCAGCATGACACATGCCATCAACGGCGGCGGTTCTAGAAGGGGTTCGGACGGGACGAGGGCCGGGGGGGGGGGGNGGGGGGGGGGGGGCAGGAGGCACTTTGACGAGATGAGATGAGGTAGAGGGCAGATGGGGAAACGATGCGGCCAACCGACTGGCTGACCGACGTTTGAAACTCGTCAGCTCGTGGGACTTCCCTGCTCCCCGCTCCTGGTCCTTGCGTTTCTTCCACCTTTAATTTTCTTGATGCGCTTTTCTTCCATTTCGTCTTGGCTGGGCTAGCTCGCTTCATCGGGTCGCACAAGACAAGCGCCACTCTGACACAGCCGACCATCGCCCCTCTCATCCATTTCCAGTCTCAAGCGAATCCTCATCCACACTCTCTCGTTTTTCTCTTCCCACTGCAAAGGACGGCTTTCTGCGACTTAGCAAAGCAAAGTTGGCTGGTCCTTTCTTTGCATCTCCTTTCTTGCCGGGAACCCCCTCCCCCCCCCTTCCCCTCTCTTCTTTGCCCCCCCTTTTTCTTTTCTTTCCTTTCGTTGACTGTGAAACAATGTTTCCCACCGCCCAGTCGTCGCTGCACCAGCAGCTGCGGGAGTACGACTCCGTGCCGCTGTCCGAGGAGGCGTCGGATGCCGCGGCGCTGCTGCGCGAGGACGAGAAGGTGTCGCGCGCGACGAGCCGGCGGCCCTGGTGGCGGGCGACGTGGTGCGCTGCCGTGCTCGTCGGCGTCGGCCTGGTGGTGGGAGCCGTCCTCGTGTTTGCCATGGGGTACGCGTCGGGCCAGTACCAGCACGAACAGCAGGACCACGCCGAGGAGGCTGCTGCGGCCGCGACGCATTCCAACGGCGAGTGCACCAAGCCGTACTACCGGAGGGAGTGGCGGACGCTGTCCGACGCGGAGAAGCAGGACTACATCGATGCCTTCCAATGCTTCATCGAGGCGCCGTCGGAGCTGGGCATGAACGGCACGCTGTACGACGATTTTGCCTGGGTGCATAACCTGGTTGCGCACGGCAGTAGGTTCACCCGGGCCAACGTGATGGTTGCTTTCCGTGACTGACTGGTTTCGGCGCAGCACATACCAAGGCTCCCTTCCTGACATGGCACAGGCGCTTCATCTGGGTGTATGAGCAGCGTCTCCGCAAGACCTGCGGTTACAAAGGCGCTCTTCCGTAAGCGAACCACTTGACGGACATGACGGTCAACCCTGGCTAACGCGCCACGCAGCTACTGGGACTGGAGCCTGGACTGGGAGAATCTCACGGGCTCGCCCATCTTCGACAGCAAGCTGGGCTTCGGCAGCGACGGCGACCCGGAGGCGCCCATCCACCGCACGGCCCACTGCGTCACCGACACCCCCTTCAAGAAGCTCGAGCCGCAGTGGTACGGCAGCGAGTACTCGCCGCACTGCCTGACGCGCTGGTTCTACGACGACTGGGTCGAGCACTTCCTCAACCCGGAGAGCATCGAGGAGATTCTGGCCTCGGACACGTACTCCAAGTTCTTCATCGCGCTGGAGATGGGGCCCCACGATATCATCCCTGGTGATCTGAGGGGCGACTTCACCACCTTTACCGCACCCAACGGTACGTCTTCTTGATTATGACTTCCCTCATGTGTACTTTTTTTGCTCTGTCGCGTTGAAGTAAGAAGTACAACTGACGACGACTGCAGACCCCATCTTCTACCTCCACCACTCGCAGCTCGACCGCATCTGGTGGCTCTGGCAATCGCGCGACAAGGAGAACCGCGTCAAGAGCTACGACGGCAAGGCCGACGGCGGCGCAGACGTGACGCTGTCAGACCTCCTGCCGCTGGCTGGCTTGGACAAGGACCTGACGGTGGCCGAGATCATGGACACAGAGAGCAATGGCATGTGCTATCGCTACATGTACATCTAAAACAGCGGATGCTTTTACAATGTAGCTGATCAATGTTGGATCTTTTTTTTATATTTTATTGGGCCTTTTATTACTCCTACGGCGTGTCTCATCTAATAAGAGTCCATGAACGGACTTGCACAGTTTGGGGTTTAAATGTACTTAATAGCTTCTTAAAATGAACTTATGGCTTAACTCTATAATGCAATATGATGAGGAGAGACGGAGCCTAAACAAATACAACAGACCATCCAGAAAACCGGTCGAAGAAGGTAAGATTATTATTTAGTCACTATATGCACCGTCATATCGTCATCACGCCATCCTTCCATCTTTGTCTCTCGGTCCTTGTATTCATTAGCTCAACTACACCAGCCAGCACCGACTACACCCATATAGGTTCCCAACACGTACCACGAGCCATCAATGCAACGTCTTTCACGACCGCCGATCTCTTAGTCGGGTTCATAGGCTTCTGCTGGCTTAATTTAGATAAGATCCATTCTCAGGAGTTCAGCATAATCTAAATTGCGCCTCTGGCTCCCAAGAGGTGTCTGATAGTCGCACGCGTGATGGGCTTGGTGAGAACGAGTCCCCGCCACTCTCAAACGCTTCCCTATGAGCCCCATTCGACGATAGACGGGAAAGGGCGAAAATGGAGACTGACCGGATATTCTCTTTGGACTCGAAAGCCCTGATAGGCCGAGTCGCCTCAAATCCATCCATGACCGGCATAGGTATATCCATGAGGATGCATTTGTACGAATGAGGATTCTGGTACAACGCATCAGCTGTGTCCTTGTCATTCCTCGCTATTTGATGCAGCGGTAATTGGAGTTCCTGCAAGAGATAATCCAGCATATCAGCCTTCGCTCGATCCGCAGAAATTATACCAAGCTTCTTAAGCTTCGGATACAATGATAGTGGCAAAGACTCCTACGTAGCTGGGCTCGTCTTGCACGCTTAATGACTGGTCAATAAGATTTGTGTATACAAAGACTCCAGCGTACTAACCGTCCCTTCTCGAATCCCTCGCAGGGGCAATACATTGCAAGCCTTGGGGAACCCTTCGCGTAACGCTTTCCCCCCTTGACTACGAAGTCAATTATTCCTAGGCCGCACATGCTCCTCGACAGGTGATGATTGACCCTCCGGTAATATTGCCTAGGAGACAGGTTTTGTTGGCTGCGAGCGAGTGTGTTGCCTTGTAATTAGACAAATCCAAGAGCAACTCACCTTCACCATTGAAGTTGAGTATTGCGTTGCGGATATCGACAAAAGATGANCCCGAAAAAAAAACCCATTATCAAAGCATTCGGAATCGTACAGAGCGTACGATCGATGATGAAAAGTTCTGAAATGGAGACCAAAAACATGATAAGAACGAGCCACTGGGATGGGAGTCGCCTCGCCGCCGCTAGCGGATGAGCTTGAGTAGCTCCACACTTTCTGAGACTGCTTGTTCTGTTGTGTTCGGCTTGTGAAAAGCATCATCTTCCACCTCGATGGATTCTCTGATTATGTTGGCGGGCTCTTGATAAGACCTTGGCCTTATCGTGGGGGCTAGGACCTTCTCTGCCATAGAAGAAGAGTCTTTGGGCGGCGAATCGTGTCTTGACATCAGGGACGTAGGCTTTTCTGGATGTGGCGTGTCTATAGCCTGGAACAAGCCGAGCAACTGTTGCTTTGTGTTTGAAGCAATATCCATGCTTTCTTTATTAACGTGGGCAGTGGAGTTGGGGTTGAATCGCCGTACACATAGTGTTGTTTCTCCTTAGATAAAAGAACCTAATATCCTAGCTTATTCTCTTGTTGCCCTTGTGCATGTGATGTAGTTGTTGTGACTCAAGACGATTTGTAATTGCCCCGGAGACACCCCACATATGAGCTATATACGCATTGGTCAAGGGCCTGCTTGGTGTCATGTTAATAATATAAAAAACACTGATGCCCTATAGTGTCCGAACGGGGATGGGAGCATAGAAGTGTGCTAGATGTTCAGGCTGGTAATAAGGCTTATAATAGAATTGAGCATCTGTGTTGTTATCGTCGGGTAGTATGAGGAAGAGGTCTAAAGTAGTTTTGTGCTCTGGGTCTGACTTCCTGCCTGCTATGGTGTCCTTATGGATTTCAAATGCGTGAGGTATAGCGGTCCTACAGAGCCGTAGAGGCTTAGGGCACTTATTCCTAGGAAGCAATGGCTGCAACAACAAGGATAGCATTGATTCAGTGAGAAAGCACTATTGCTGAGCATCAAAGACCGACTGCAGAGCCCTGTCAGTCCCTGTCTGATAGGCTCCCGGCTGACATAGGGTGGTGAGCACGGCATTGCTTTAGGTGGACAACCCGCAGCTCGGCATCGGCTCGATGGAACTATTGACCCTGGCAGTGCTCGACAACGCTGTGACATACCTGAAATGTATAAAGAAGAGCCTCAGAATCGTAACCTTAGTATACACACGATGGTGCTTGGGAGATGCGAGCATAGTTTAACATCTCATCTTCATGCGAAGCCTTAGATACTTTTCTTGTTGGTTTTATCCTTCGGTCATCGCTCGGTCACCGCTCTGTGTCGCTATGACGGTTCAGTTCTGTGTAGTCTTATATTACAATTAATGATTATAACTCTTCTTAAAGCTTTAAAGATTTATCTAAATAGTTGTGGATATACTATAATACTCTGCAAACTTTACGCTCTGACTCTTGTAATAAGTAATGTCAGTATGTTGATATAGTAAATTGCCTAGTACTTCCCCTGCCCCCTTAACCACAGCTTGTTTTCTGCCATTCTTGTATAGCAGAGAGAGCAGATATTGTGTAGGGATGATTCATCCCAAGTACTCGCTGCTGAAGTAGAAGACAATTTTGCATTAAGTGCAAGGCATCATCAAAACGGCCCTGAGCATGGTATGTGAAAGCAAGGTTGGCCATGCTAATCAGAGTATCAGGATGCTCATCTCCTAATGTGGCCTTCCTTATCTTCATTACCTGCATCTCCAGACTCTCAGCACTCTCCCATCGACCCTGATTCCAAAAAGTTGATGCTAGGTTAGCCATGCTAACCAATGTTGAAGGATGGTGCTCTCCTAGTATTTCCCTTCTCTTCTCTATCACTTGCAGCTCCAGCAGCTCGGCATCTTTCCACCGGCCTTGTCCACAAAAGATCGATCCTAGGTTGGCCATACTAACCAGTACGGAAGGGTGGTTTTCTCCAAGTACCTTCTTTCTTGTCTCCAACACCCTTGCCTCTAGTGACTCAGCCTCTGCCCATCGGCCCTGCATCCAGAAGGTCGATGCCAGGCTGGCCATACTGGTTAGTGTAATAGGATGCTCCTCTCCTAGCACATTTTTTGTCTTAGCCACGACTTGTAAGTCTAGTAGTTCAGCCTCATTCCATCGACCTTGGCTCCTATATGTTGATGCCAGATTGGCCATGCTGATTAGGGTATCTGGATGATCCTCTCCCAGTGTAGCCTTTCTAGTGTTCATCACCTGCACCTCCAGTGGCTCAGCCTCTCGCCACCGGCCTTGATTCCACAGTGTTGATGCAAGATTAGAAATGCTTTTCAACGTATCGGGATGATCTGCTCCTAGTATCGTCTTCCTTATTTCCATCACCTGGAACTCTAGCAACTCGGCCTCCTTCCACTGGCCTCGATTTCTATATGTTGATGCCAGGTTACTTTTGCTGGTCAGTGATGAGGGATGATCCTCTCCTAGCATTTCTCGATGTATCTGCAGGGCTTGGAGCTGAAACAGCTCGGCTTGCTCTAGTAGCCCGTTGTAGAGCAAGTGCCCTGCAGTAGCGTCGAGAAGGACTGCCTTGGCAGCTCTCTCATCCGAAGATCCAGTGCCCTTGCTATTGAGCACAGCATATACATGCGGGAGGTATTTGTTACATGTTTCTCGATTCTCGAAGTTACCGACCGGGAAAGCATGTGACACAACCAGTAGTGCCTGGCCAGCAAAACGCGCAAAGGTGCCTCTCTCTGTAAGCCACTTGTGCGTTACTAACTGCACTAACCGATGGATGTTTAAGCTTCGCTCGCTCGTTGCTGCGATGAAGGAAAATGCCTTGAGAATGCCCAAAGCTTTGGTGAGCTCGAGTTTCGATTTAAATTCTGGGTTTGGTTGCTGTTCAATATAATATGACATAAATTCCAATGGAATGTTATGCTGATCGTAAAAACTCATGAGTGAAAGAATTTCACCTGCAAGGGCGTTCTGCCGATTGATTTGCTCAAACGAACAGATCCATGTTTGTGCTACTGCACGAGGCGCGGCTAAATCTCTTCCGATGGTCTGAAAATCCTCGCCCAGCAGATCAATTAGACCGTGATCGCTTTCGTCAAAAAGCTGAAGGTACTCGCTGACAGAAATATCGTTCTCTTGGATAAAAGCGGCTGCCTGAGCCAGTGCAAGTGGTAGATATTCTAATCGGGACAAAAGTACGTCCAAGTCGCGGGAAACATATTTGCTTCCTTTAAGGTTGGCACAAAGCAACTGGCGCGACTCGTCGACTTCCATCTTTTCAACCTTGACCAGGGACCTCCCGCTGGTAAACTTCGAGGCTGCTTGCATGTTCCTAGTCGTAATAAGAATCGACCCATGTGCGCAATCTGGTATATAGCGCACCAGGTACCCTTCATCGCTGGGTACATTTTCTCGTTGGTTGAAGAATAGGTGTGTGTCGTCGGCATTGTCAACAACCATCAGCCAGCGACCAAGGGCCTTCCGCTCCAGCCAATGTTTCACAAGTAACAGCATGTCCAAATCTGGGTCATGTTGGCCAGGGATGTGACATGCTTGCGCGATCCAGGCGAATGCCTGGCGGAATCGTTGCGCGTTACTAGCATAAACCCAGAACACCGAGACATCTGGCCAAGCATCTCGGACGCGGTATGCATACTCAAGAGCTATCTGGGTTTTCCTGTACCGCTTAGCGAGGAACATGGGGACGGACGCTGATCGTAATGGACTGCACTAACCCCACGCCACCAAGACCGAAGAGCGCAGCCCTCAACTGCGAAGAAGGTTCCATAAGCTGATGTTCGAGTTCCTGGAGGATGGCGGAGCGGCCGATAAAATTTGGGTTCCTGTTAAAGGGAATGAGGCCTGCGACAAATGTGAGCATTAGTTGGATCGTGACCGACGAAACTCTACCCACACCAAGATTGATCCGACTCGTTAGAGCTCCTGGTGAGTTCCAGCAGATCAACAGGTAGCCGTGGAAGCTTCGTTGTCGAGCCTTCTTGGTCTGTAGCACCGCTATTACAGTTCTTTGATAAGGTGGCATTCAAATTACCCTTATCCCCATCAATACCACCAGAGCGATACTTGTCTGTTTTCTCCTGCACAGAACACTGCAAACCCTTGGATACGCAGCGCTCACATTTCTCAGGCCAGACTCGTGTCACAGGCAGACACTCAATCGTTGAATTAGCAGTTTGAAATGACGCGAAAACACAGACGAACTAATCACCTTTTTCTTGGCAGCCCGGCAATATGCGCATTTGTAGAAGTTGAGCCTGCGCGGCTTCTTTGTTGTATCTGCGCCCTGGCCTTCTTCTAACGGCCCTATTTCTGACATATCGCCGTCACCCGTCAGTTCAGACATGATTTGTATGGCACCAAAGGACGGGAGTGAGGTTGCGCATGTGTTGGAGGAGCGAAGTGCGACAGCGTTTTCGAAATACGTCTGGCGCATTGCTCATGGTGAAGTGGAGCTCGGAGCTGGGAAAACGTTGATACTCCAATCACATGATGATCAGCTGCGGGGAAAATTCTGCTGGTCTGACTCTGAGAAGCCCACTATAGCAAGGTCGAGCCAATCGTAGCATAGGGGGGCTCTTGTGGGAAACCCTAGGCTGTACTCGAGGAACACCACACGCGCATTGCTCGTCGCGTTCCTACCCCTCTTCCTACTACTGCGACCGCCGAAGGGTTCTGCCACGTTCGATTTGTTCCACTATGCCAGGCCACGTCTCCACTAAGAGGTTCTATATATTTGATGGTAACGTATTCTGTTTAGCTCCATTGATCAAAGTCTACAGAGTGTGCTAATATAATCCTACGTTCGTAGGAACCTGGTGTGATCGAAGTTCCCCAGGAAAACCTACGATTCTGTCTTCCATTGTGGATATAATCCAAGGCAAAGGCCGCGAGATCCGATACTTTCCCGGCCCTGGCACTCGGAAGGGGCTGGCAGAGAAGTATATTGGGGGTAAGGTTAATCTTAGCTCTCACAGTGCCATTTTAACCCTAACTAACAAGCTTATTAGGCGGTCTTGGGCGCGGCATCAAGACGCAAATTATCGAAGCAATCGACCACCTGGTTACCAACTATAGCCCTGGTGATGAAATAGTCTTTATCTGCTTCAGCCGTGGTGCATATACCGGTCGTAGCGTCGTTGGCTTCCTCGACCGACTCGGCATCCCCGAATGCAATAAAGATGTTCTACACATGTTATACGATACGTACACCTCGGGTCAACTTCGCCAGAGGGGTGTCGCCGATCACTTGCGGGTTAAGTACAAGTGTGAGTACGATTGAGGGTCCAAAACCATAAACAAAACCATGTGCTTATAACAAAATTAAACAGGTCGCCAAGTTCATGTGCAAGCCTTGATCTGCGTCGACACCGTTGGGTCTTTGGACATTCCCTATTCAGGCATATATGGAGTCTTCAAAATCATTTTTCCTTTCATCAAAAAGCAAGATTTTATGGAAACCAACGTCTCATCAGGTATGCAGCTACGGCCTACTACAAGATAGGCCTTTTCACTCACCTAGTGTCCAGTTGTACAGAGGATGCGCCATGCACTGGCTCTTCATGAATACCGTGGCTCTTTCGAACCCACCATGATGCATGTTCCAGAAAATCGCGGACATGTATTACAACAAGTCTGGTTCCTCGGCAGTCATGCTGACATTGGCCGCGACCGAGAGACGGGGTCACTTGGGGATATTATCCTTGCCTGGATACTTCAACAGCTGCAGGATATTCCTGGGATGACTTTTAAGGAAGAACTACTTCGTGTTCGATTTCCTCGTAGCAGCAATCCGATTTGTGCCATATCCGACGCTGATAGGCACGATTGGGTTCACGATCCTATCAAGCGTTCCAAAACCGGCATTTGGCATCTACTGGGCACCAAGACGCGCCAACCCGGAAAGTACGCCAAGTCGGGGATGGTGACAAACGAGTGGATTCATCCCACAGTTCGGATACGGAACTATGGTATGGGGACCCATGATCCGGTCATTAAGGGCTATTCGCATGTTACTGAGCCGAATGGGCGGGTTTTCTGGGAAAGCGGCAATATGCACAATGGAGGAGGCAGCTCTAATGAGGTGCTGCGCGTCCCCGAGGCGCCATGGGGGGACTTAGAAGCGTATTTACTTGGAATTGAGCTCGAGTAGTGCTCAAGCCAAACACCCATACGAATGCCACTAGGACGGCTCTACCCCAGGAAATATGACATTTCTTTACTGCCCAAGTGGCTGGTTCTCTTGGTGGACTGATCACCGCTACTCTAAGAAAAGCCTCCAGAGAACCTCCCTTGATAACGTATTCTGTAAGCTATGACCCATCATCCAATCATTTACTTTTTCAAGGCTTACAGTATCATGACAACTGGAGTTGCGGACTTACGTTGAGACTCTTCGACTTTGAATGATGTTTTCTACTGGACTCAGTCTATCTTAGCATGGTCGACATTCAGCCCACGCCTGGGTCTGAAAGAACCAGCATCCTTTTCCTATAGTACAAATGTCCTATATAACCACCACTAAGAAATTCTCTGAAGCACAATATGTCCGTGGAAGAAGGGAGAATCGATTACTGAACTAAGAATTACGGGTACCGTCCTCTGTTTCTGACCTGACGCCACTTTGCCACAGTGCGCTTGCAAAACGCTGATGTGCCGCAGAGAAATGCCTAACCGAAACTCATCATCCAAGAAGGTATCGAAACTATAGTTCCCTCGAAAGACAAAAGTCCTGCTCCCTATAGACCTACCAAAACGCCATTCTTCAGATCACCGTCTCCACGGCCTTCACTGCCTATCGATGGAGCCAACAACTCTCATCTTTCCACATCCTGACGTTGCAAGACCCCTATTGCTGGCGAGCACTGGCCGTCGAATGGGCAGCATAGAACTTCTCAACCTCATTCCGCAGAGCCGCGCCAATCTCGCTGATCTCTGCATACTGCCCCATGCCCCAAGGCCCGGAGACCAGGTTCTCAGCCGCCCACAGCACGCAGCTCGTGTGCTCGCCATTGCCGTACGCAAAACTGTACATGATGGAAGGCATGTTCGGAGGCACCGGGTTCAGGCGGGTCTGCATCCACAAAGCAATCTGTGCGGCAGAGATCACGTTTTCCGGGATCGGGTCCACCCCAAGGAGGGCGGTGAGTGCCTTGAGGGCGTTTTGTCGTAGCTGAGCCGTCATGGTCCCCTGCGTCGCGGCAACGTGGAGGCCTTTGAATGTTTGCAGGTACATGTCGATCTCCTCCCTGATGGACTCGATGGTGTAGATCACATCTAGGGCGCCGGGGACGGAGTGCTTCGTGTTCACGCCGATGAGGTGGTCGAGCTTGCTCCAGGATTTGCACGCGTAGGCGGTCATTCCACAACGTGCCTCTCGAAGAGCGTGGAGAAACATGATTGGAGTTGGAAGACGCGTGCCCAAATGCGCTTGGGTGTCCACATCCTCGCGGGAGGTTGCCGGAACCGGAGGTGAGGAGTCTTTCAACAGCAATAGAGCTTCAGCTGCCTGGTATCCGCGTGAGTCAAAGCTTGAAGTGTCTTGGGACATATTTACTAGGGTAGTAGCAGCCTGAAGGTCGTCTTGACCTTCCTTGAAGTGGTCACGTAGCTCTCGTGCAGCTATGTCGGTTGGAGAAGGACTCTCGGTAGCATCGCGATCGTACGGGGTGTCGCGTCCAGGAACGACTTCGGGCTCATCCTTGGAACGATGGTCTCGGGAGGTCTTGACATACGGTGTCAGCGGCGCTGGGTTCCAGAAGGGAGGGTTTGGGAGCTTCGCAGACAAGGCCTCCAGCTCGGCGTCGGTCAAGGGCTGGTAGGACTTGGGGGCCTTCTTTTGAACGAGAATCTCTGTATCAGTGTCCGTTTCATCTGAATCTCCAACATTGCTATCGTGGCTGGCAATCTTGGTTTTGGATGACGATACTGGCAGAAGGGCGCGTCGCATATCGGCTGTAAGGCGCCGAGAATTGCTCGCAGGAGACGGTTCCTCGACTGCCAGTGGTAGCTTCGGAGCCAGGGGCCTCAAAGGTCCAAGCCTGAGATCGTCTCTGGCCTTGGTGGTCGGAGCTCGTCGACCCTTTGGCTCGGTCTTGGGCTTCGGGTTGGCCTTGGTTTTCGCCTGGGTTTTCGGCCTGGGAGGATGGGGGATAGCTGCTTCTGGGGCAGGAGGCGGAGCTGCGACTTTGCGAGGACGAAGCCCAAAGTCGCTGCCCAGAATAGCGGTAACCTGTTGGGTGTCCATATTTGTCGCGGAGATACCCTTGTGGTTAGGTTATCGAAGCCGCAGGAGCTGAAGTTGGTAGTGACGAAGGACGAGACGAAAGAGAAGCTGGAGACGACGTCGAAGAAGAAAAAGAAGAAAAAGAGGAGTATGACATGGAAGAGGGGATACTTATGTCGTAGATGCTTGTGGAAACGTTGGCCAGAAGGGACGAGGCACGTTCAGTGTTTGGCTTAAATGTTCACCACCAAAGATACAGTGACGATAGGGGAGTTGATACTGCGGGCTGCGGGACGATAAGGGGTCGTAGTAGGGGCACCCCCACTACGCGCTTGCAAAGTTCGCCTGAAGCACAAGCGGACCAGGAGACTTGGGCAGACGAGATGAAGATTGCTTGCGTCGACGGATGGAAGGGCGCTGGACTGCATCAATCCTTTGCTGCCCAGTGTTTTGCAAGCTGGACCACGGTAGGCTGCAAATCCATGAACAAGAGACAGAGGTGAGGTGCAGTCGCTGACGAAGTCGTGGCTCGTCATTGTACCTCCCGTCCAGGTGAATCATGTACCAAGGACTGTTAATTCTTGGTGTTTTCATCTAACAACTCGCAACCACCCTGCAAGGGATGCAGTTGTTCCTTCCATGTGAAGACTACCGTGTTTTACTCTTCCCGCAGTATAATTTCATACGCACGTGCTCTTTAAGTCGAGCGTGATTTCTTTGATGAATACTTCCTACAAGGACAATGTGCTGGTTGAACATGCTGACCATTGTAACTACAAGTGCTTTGTCCCCTGATCCAAGGTTATAAAGTCGTTTGAACAGCTACGATGCCTCAAAGCATGAAAATTCTGGCCTGGAATAATGCAATGCCAGAAATGGTCTTGTCAAAGTGCAAAATGCCGGCCATCTGTCGTCTGACGTTAGCTTTAGGTATGCATCTCCCACCCCTGTTCTCGAAGCCGCCCCCATTCGCTCCCGGCCATGCACAGCCATAGGGCGGAGCGCGGGGCTAAAGACCACAGACCATAGCCACGGCCCTCTTTCATCTCGACTCTTCCTCCCTCGCCCGTCATCATTCATCTCCGGTCGTGACACGGCGTACAACAGAGAAGCGGCCCGCCGCCGCGCGATGGAAGTGACATTCGGTGCCGTCGGAGACTTCATCTCCATCGCCGTCCTCATCAAGGGCCTCATCGAGCTGCTTGACGATAGCCGCGGCTCGGCATGGGAGTACCGCTCGCTGCGGGAGCAGCTGTGCCTCCTGAAGCAGAACCTGGACCGCGCGCGGGACCAGTACAACGAGCTGCGTGGGGTGGCCGAGTTTGGCGATGTCTGCGATGCTCTCGAGAAGGTGATTGATGAGGCGGAGCGGAGGCTTGAGGGCATCGCGGTGATGGTTAAGAAGTACACGTCGACGTTGGCCGAGAACTCGGCTAAGAGGACGATTAGGAAGGTCGCGAGAAAGGTACAGTGGAGTCTGGAGAAAAAGGAGACGGACAAGTTCCTCATCGACTTGAACCGCTACGTTAGCATCATTCAGTCACTGCAGTTCGAGGCCTTTCGGTAGTTCCGTACGCCCTTGCAGGTTCATGTCCAGTCATTAACCGTGTGCCTTAGGCGGCTAATGCAGCGCAACTTCGACAACTCCAAGAGCATCCAGATCGATACGCAAGACCTTATGAAACAGCTGCAGACCAAGTTCGACAGCCGGCTGACCTCCCTTGAGGACGAGCTGCGCGCCGTCCGCACCAACTCGGATACCATGCAGCAGTATCTCCTGGCCGTCGGCGTCATCTTGACCCGGCGTCTCGACACAATCACCCAGGCCGTTAACACGTTCGGCGTGGCAGCGCTTCAGGGCGCATCAGGCATTCGCTGGTTCTGGACATCGGTGCTGGGCCTGCTGACCAGCATGCACAGCACCATCATAGGACGCCCAGAGCGGCCACTTCACCTCGGCCCCTTCTTCACCTTTGAAGACTACATGGGCGTCGAGGCCGTTGTTCTCCTGAATTTCATCGACTCATGGAGCGCATTTGAAGGGTCGATTCAAGGCAAGTACAAAGGCAGGAAAGGCGGCCGGCGTGTTGCGCAGAGTCGATTCCTGCTGCAGGATCGGCAGACCGGGGAAGAGATCGATCGAGATGTTCACTGGAGGCTGGCGATTACTCCGGGAGCGCGGATTGACATGAGTCTTATTTGCGAGGTGGAAGAGGACGAGGATGAGGCGGGATTGCTCAAGTGTCCGTTTTGTAAGGCGACGTGCGAAGGCGTGGTTGGCAAAATCATCACTTGGCAAGTCCACTTCCACATGATACTTGAACCCCCCTGCTAACGTGTTCCAAGTCCCTCTTGTCAGCATCTCTTCCGAAAGCTTGCTGGTCTTGCCGACGACGAAGCCGTCCCCTTTTCTCCCAACGCTCCCAATCCCGCCCGTCAAGGATCCCGCCACACTCCCAGCAACATCTCCGAAGGTACACCCTTGCAGTCCAAGCAAAAGAAAAGGCTCGAGGACAAGATCCGCGTCAAAAGGCACAGGAAAAAAACAACACGGCCCCATTCTGGATCTGATTCTGATGATACAGACATGGTAGGTTTCAAACGGGTTGCCATTTTACCAATCTCTCGTCTGCATCTGCGACCTGCATCATTTCAGCCAATGGTTGAAGGTTCTGTTGTTTATTCAGAAGGACGGCTGGTGCGGCAGGCGGAGGTCGGCGAGTTCAGTGGTGCCCAGAAGTCTAGTGACAGTGATGAAAACCCGGTGTCTTATAACGAACCATGGTCGACTGTTGATGGCCTTAAAAAAGATGCCGGACGACGGCGATTCATGGTAGAGAGCTGGAGTCTCCATAGTGGGCCTGTGGTCTTGACAAACGACCTGTGTTCCGGGAAGGACCTGTGATCTTATGAAAACGATCATGGACAGATGGGCATCCTCCTCACTCCCTCACTCTCATGTTTACAAAAAGACGAACAATCCCCAATCACTTGATGCCACGCGGTCAAAAAGGGCTAGGTCGCCATCTCGTACCTACAGAAGCCGTAGTTCCCAGTCCCCGACGATGCTCAGAACTTTAGAACCAGAAACAGAAGCAGGTCGCCTTCTCCGACCAGGATAGACCGATATCACGATATGGATCATGCCATATCGCAACTCATGGCTACTATACTGCCCCGGGCTCACGAATAAAGGACCAAACCCTTCTTAAGCCACGAGACTACAGCGACTATCACAACTCGAACCGATCAGACACCAATGCAAGCAGGTCCCGCTCCGCAAGCAGGGAGCTAGAGGAACGGAACATGCTCACAACCATGCCTTACTTGATCCTCTCTGCTACTTAGCCTCCAGTACCATAAAGCCATGGTTCCCCTCTGACTCTCGCCCGCCAACACCCTCTCCAGGCCCTAATTTGAAGCCTATCCAGGCAGGCACGCGTAGAAAACCCTGGTCCTAACACACGCACCACACCCCTGTCACCGACGCCAACGCCAAGAGGCACACCATCTCCGCCGGCTACAATATCGCCCTTTAGGACCTGGTCGAGAAACCCATCCTGATACTCGGCACTGTCTTTGACACCAACAGCATGGGCAGATGGTTCTATGACCGGGCCATTCATGCAGAGGGAACGGCGACGCCAGCTTCTGACTTGGCGGGAGAGCTGTGGCTGCTGCTGGTCTAGCTTTACGGCAAGATGAAGAAGGCGGATGTGACGGTCCCGCGAGTTAAGAGTACGGAGTTGAGGTGAAGACCATGTTTGGAAGCGAGAAGGGCCGGCTCGAAACGAGAAAATTCATAAGGAATGCGCGACTATCGATTGACAGTTTTGATACGGGTGTGTTAGATGTATTGAACGATCCAAAGGTTTAAAGGCGATGAATCACTGATGAGGGCGAAGGTAGAATTGTGGTGTTACATGATTAGATTGATCCTAGAAATACAAGCCCTTTCTCATCCATGCCCCGCCGATGCAGACATCTTACGAGGTATAAGTGCAGCTAGCCGGCTCATCGATACCGATAGTCCTCGCCGAGAAGCCCAAGCACCCCTCGTTGCCCCCTGGGTTTGTCACGCCCGCGCTCACCCACAGACTCCACGCACCGTCGATGCTGTTCGGGCACGCCAGCAGTCCCTCGGAGCCATCAAACACCAAGTTGCCGGCCTCGTTGATGGCCCAGCCGGTCACCTCGCCGTTGCGGGGCGGGTTCGTCGGGTCGGTTGTGTAGCCGAAGTTGCCTTGGCCTAGTTCCCCCAGTCAGCACACACGCCCAGCGTACACATTCTTTTAGGGGAGGGGGGAGTTCTTACCCATGCCGGAGCGGTCCACGTACGCTTGCTGCCTCGGCCCGTCCGTCGAGTACAGCACCAGCGCACCGTCTTCGAGCTGGAAGTAGGCCGACGGGCCTGCCACGTCGCCTTCGCAGGTCGCGTTGGGGGCCGCCAGGTGGATGAAGAAGTTGCCGAGGGCGGCCGACACCTGGCCGAAGTGGATGGGCGAGGCGGAGCGCAGAGACATGATGCTGAAGACGTCGGGCTGCGGCGTCTCGGTGGCGGCGGGCGCGGGCGCGGCCACGGCGAGGGGGAGGAGGGAGAGGAGGCCGGAGAACTTCATCTTGTGTGTTGGTGGAAGGATGTTTGACGGTTTGTGTTGGTAGTGTGTGTGTGCTGTAGTCGGATGTGTGTGTGTGATGACTTTGGTGAAGAGAGCGTGTTGAAGGAACCACGGCCGCCGCCTTATATACTCCTTCTGTCTCCCCCAAACTCCATCAGCGCCGACGATCCCCTCGTATCCGATGGGCCCGGGCCGCTGGGGGAAGCCGTCAATTCCCCCGTCATAAAAATGGGACCGACGATGCGATCGGCAGCTTGGCGCTACGTGACCGGACGGGTGAGGCGGCACTTGGCCGAAGCTGTGCTTCTAACGACTTTCGGCTCGTCGCCCTTCGTATTCGACGCCCACCGGGCTAGCGTCAGTACGGCATTCCGAGGTTGGGTATTTGACGTAATAAGGGTCCATTCCTGGTGTTGCTTGATTCTTCACATGTTTTACGGAAGCGCTAACCGAGGCCGTGGCAAGGCATGAAAGAATCATGTCGTTGATCATAGTTCATTCCTTTCTTGGTGAAGAATGAAATAGAAAAGTTCATAAGCTGCTGTATTCTAATGTGTGCCTGTATGCTCTTTAAACATAAAGAATAATGCTACCTGTATCCATAATCAATGCCGGGATCCATCTGCCGAGGCTACCGCAGAGCCTGCCGCTAAGACGCCGCTAGAATCTGCAAACTCGTATCGAAACAGGAGGAGGCAAGCCTCCAACCTGGCATAAATTTCATGTAGTCATGTCATTTCATCATCGTCGTGGTCATGTTCACCGCCTCACATCCGCCTCCACCTCGGGCTGAACCTGGTGGTCCGTCAGGCGCGGGTTGCGCAGCGCAAAGGCAAAGCCGATCATGGGCACGCACAGCGCCAGCCCCGCGCCGCACATGAGGCGTTGCACGTGCGCGTAGCTGTCCATGATGGCGTCGCGGATCTCCGTGCCCGCCGGGTACTGGCCGACGACGGAAAAGGGCGCGTCGTACACGGCCGCCGCCAGCGTGGTGTTGGGCTGGAAGGCGAGGTTGGCCTCGAGCGTCGGGTACAGCGTCTGCGTCCAGATGGCACCCGCCAAGCAGGTGCCGAGGGCGCTCCCCACGTTGTATACGGCCAAGTACAAGCCCGTCAGCACGGCGACGTGCTCCTTGGAGGCCGAGGCTTGGATGGAGGCTTGTGTGGGGTAGGCAAAGAGCCCACCCGAGAGACCCAGCAGGACCTGGGCAGCCATCATGCCATGCTTGGACGATACGGATGCGCCGCCCGGAAACAGTATCAGCAGCCAGAAGGCCCCCATGAAAAGGAAGGTGCCGGTGATGATGATAAACTTGAGTCGTCGGATCTTGTATATCACCAACCCCACGGCTACGCCGGAAAAGACGCCAAAGAAGGAAAAGAAAGACAAGATCTGCGTGGCGTGCTCGATGGGGAAATCGAAGCCGACGATGAGGATGGTGTAGAGGAAGTTGCCCTGGGTGTACCAAGCAAAGTTGAGTAGGCTACGGACTGCGAGGGACGCCCAGACGCCACGGTCGCGCAGCAGGTGGAAGGGTACGAGAGGCACACGGGCACCGTTGCGTTCCCAGAGGATGAAGGCAGGGATGCACATGACACCGAGGACCAGGCTGGTGACAATGGCCGGGTCGCGCCAGTGATCGATGGTGCCGCCGGCACGGGTCAGGGGTGCGAGGATCAGGGAGAAGGCGGCCATGAGCGTCACCAGGCCGACAACGTCGAGCTGGTGGAACAGGTCGGAGAGCGTCTTGCGCAGGCCATCGACCTCGAGCGGCGTCTTAAAGTCGTCATCGTCGGAAACGCCCTTTCGTGGTCGGCGCTCGATAGACCACAGCACGATGAGCAGCGGCATGGTGCACAGCGGGTAGATGACGGCCCACATGCCGATCCCGAGCCTCCATGTCGCGTGGTCCAGCACCGCCTCGGTGACCAGGCCGCTCACCCAGGTGTTGATCAAGAAAGGCAGCGCGGGTAGGTAACTGAAAAACACACGGGCGCGCATGCTTGAGTAATCGGCAACCAGCACCTCCATCAGCAGCACAATGCAGGTATACCCAAACTGATACACGACGGCGCCGGCGCAAAACATGACGACACTGCCGGCGACGGCCTCGACGGCCAGGCCCAGCACATACAGCGCTGTGCTAGCGACAAGCACGCGGGTGCGCCCGAAGACATCGGCCAGCTTCGAGGCGGTTGGCTGGGACGCGGCGGCGACGACGCCCCGGAGGACGTTGAGGGTCGCAAGCGACGAGTGCAGGCCAAAGGCGGACGTTGCGTAGGGCTGGTAGGTGGACCGGACCTGGGACTCGAGGCCGTAGGCGTACGAGGCGAGGAAGATGGAGGCGAAGAGCAGCGCGCGGTCGAGCTGGGACAGGGTCGGGCGGGCGTAGCGGGAGGAACGGGCAGAGAAGGGAGACGACGGCGAGGGGGGCGAGGAGGAGGAGGAGGGGGCAAGGAGATGGGTAGTTTCAGGGACATCGTGGGATGGGCGAGGCATGGTGGGCGGCTTGTCCCGGCAGCAGGGGAAGCATGTGGCGAATACAAGCAATGATGTGTCCTTGTCGAAGGGAGGTGACCGAGAGGTGCGGTCGCGGTTGCCCCAAGGATAGCACGGTCGCGCGGGGTCAGGAAGGTGAGGGTGATGATGGTGACGGAGAGAAGGCAGGAACGAGTCACAGCACAAGCCACATCAGCCCATCCTCCACGCACGGCACAGCTTGGGTCAGGTAAGCAGGCAGCCGCCCGGGGGGGTAAGGACGGAGACAATTGTCTAGAACAGGGGGGGCGCCGTGTGTGAAACAAAGTCGCCCAGCGAAAGGCAAATCAAGACGCAGCAAAAATAGAATAAAAATAAATAAATTCGCCCGAAGAACGGAGCTGCCAGCGCGCCGAGGTGGGAAAAAAGGGGAGCTCGCCAGGCAGGATCAGATAAATAACGGAGAAACCAGGACAGGCGGCGGATGGATCGATCTCCTGATCAATCAGATAAGATAATCGCGCGCCAGGCAGAGTCGTAATTGTGGAGATTTCCCTCGGGAGAAGGGATGAGGGATGCAATGCGACGATGCCGTGTTGCTTCGGTTACAGTCGGGCGGAAACGCCTAGGTATATCGTCGAATCGGATCAGAGGAGGATGCGGGAACAAATGTGGGAAGCAGGCAGGCAGATAGAGCAGTCCGAATCTCGCGCAGCAAAACCATGCGACCGACGGCAGCCACCAAAGGGGTCATCTCACTTTCTTATGCATACGTGCCATCGACGAAATGATTAACGAATGCGACAGCCTGAGGCCAGCATCAGGTCACTCGGGCCCTTTTTCGTCCCTGTCTCGACGGACCGCTTTTGGCGCCGCGCTGAGCACCCCCACGTGAGCTGGAGGCCGCGGCGCTACTGCATGTGCTCCTCCCGCCAGCGATCATGGGATTGCTTCAGGCACTGGGCAGGCAGTGGATGCATCCAATCTGGCTGGCAGACGCCGACCACTGTTGATGACCAACAGCGCGGGAGCCGGGATATCACCTTCGGAACTACCCCGACCAGGGCGTCTCATTCTAGGACCATGTCATCCTCATCCTCGTCCTGCTCGTTCCCCTCCAGTCAGATGCATCCTGGGGCTGTAGGGCGGCAGGCCCGCACTTGATGCCTGAACCAGACCTGCGCAGCCTCACTTTTTGCATTGCCACCACGACAAAGCTACAGTTCCAGGCTGTCTAGCTCTTTGGCTTCCTTGGTTCTTGTCTTGACCGCATTAAATGCCCCAGCGCTCACATCATCAACTCATTTAACTCTCAACGACTGGCCAAATGCCATTCATGCGTCCTCACATCACGTGATACCATGACACATGACGTGGAAGATTTGTAAGACACAGCCACAATCAGATACTGAATGCTTGAGCCACAATGGTATCGCCCTACCCTGTACCACACTCCGTCGCCACGTGCTGCAATCCATTGCTCTTTGAAGCCTTTCGGTTGCGGCTTCCAGGAGACAAAAAAGTTTTTTCTATTCTATCATAACTGCATAATTCGAGATTTCGCTAGGACTTCAGTATGTGACACCCTTGCACTTGGAAGAAAACTCATGTCTTCACTTACACCGGTAGGAGTCATCAGGGTTGAGGCTGTAGCTGTTTTTTTGTTTGCCACCATTGCCGCATGATGTGAACAATGCTCGGAAAGAGCTCGCTTCTAAGACGCGATTTTGTTGAGATTTACCAATCGCCCAAAGCCTAACAATGGCATGCGTTAGAAAACAGTTCGCCTAAGTTTTATGATGAAATCCATCGCTGCTGTATTGTAGAGTGCCACGATCTTATTTGGTACCCAATCAGACCCAATCAGGGCGTGAGTATAAGACACCTGCGTCGTCATCACTTCAGAAGGAAATACCACTGGATTCGAAGAAGGCTGTGCACGCATTTTTACATTGGGCAACCACCCCCCCCCCCAACAGCCCCCTGTACGGAAACGAGGCTGTGAAATTGTTGCCTAGATCCAACTTCTCATGTGAGATATCTAGGTAAATAGTGCAGCGAGTCTTTCACCTTATCTAATGGTCAGCGATTTCACACTGTAGCCGGGGATGTATTCACCTCTCGTCAGCCCCAAGACCATTCGTGTCCTGGTCTTGGATAGTGGAATTTACGACGACGACATCAAATGCTGCCTGAAGCAGGTTGACCTCGGCAAGAAACCCCCATTTATCGCTCTGTCCTACGTCTGGGGAAACCCCAACGAGTGTGCACCCATCGAATGCAATGGAGCCACTGTCCAAGTCACCGACAACCTCGCCGCCGCCTTGCGCCGCTTGCGTCACAACAATGACCCGGAAGTCGTATGGGCGGATGCGCTCTGCATCAACCAGAAAGATAATGAAGAAAAGGCGTTGCAGGTGGGCATGATGGACGAGATCTATAGCGCAGCCACGCAAGTAGTGGTCTACGTTGGTGAAGCCGATGTCCAGACACCACAAGTGGTGGAGATGATTGCGAGGATGTGGGCGCTGTACGTCAAGCTCACATGGCGGCGAGAACCTACAACGAACATCTATGAAATCTTTCGCAAAGCGTATTTGCAGACGTCTCCGGGCGGCGAACTTCCACCGCACAATGATGTCCGGTGGGTGACACTGGAGAACTTCTTTCGCCGCACATACTTTTCACGCATTTGGATGATCCAGGAAATCGCGCTCGCAGTCGATGACCCTGTGGTCTTCCTAGGAGAGTTCAGGATCCCGTGGAAGCACGTGGCGACCGCTGCGACGCTGTTCTACCTGAGCCATATCCAGCAGATGCGCGGTAATCCGTCAAACGACATCCGCACATTCAACATCTTCCACATCCAGACGCTCCGGGAACTCAACCGGCTTGGCGAACTTGAGAAGGGCTTCCGCTTGGAAAGCCAGCTTATGGGCGCCAAGTCCTTTAACTGCACGGATCCACGCGATCGAGTATATGCGCTGCATGCGGTGGCGACGGATCGGCTCGATAGCGAGGGCAGCACTGTGTACAGAGTCGACTACACCGTTCCTCCCGCAAAGGTCTTTCGCGATACTGCAGCGCAGTTCTTGAAGCAAGGATCGCTGTTTGCCTTGTCCCACGCGTTCACGCAGAAGGTCAAGGATTTGCCAAGTTGGGCCCCGGACTGGAGTACGGACGGCGTGGACATCAACGCTTTCATGAGTGGTTTTGATCGCGAAAAGTACCGTGCATCAGGAGACTCTGCAGCACGTTGCGAGTTTCCAGAAGACGACGACAGCACACTCTTCATTGATGGCCAAGAGATTACCGAAGTCCAATGGGTATCTCGACCGTTTGAGCCCATGGATCTTTCGCAGTATCCCGACTCACGTACACCAGGTACATTTCCTACCATATGGATGAAATGCAAAGATCTTCTAGGTCCAGACTACGCAGGTGGCGGCACCACCGTGAACGCGTTTTGGAGGACGCTCATAGCCAACATAGACGAGGACCATTTTCCTGTCACCGACGGCTTCTTCCCTCATTTCCTCAGCTGGTGGAGAGAGTCGCGTCTGTGGGACATGGGCGCGGAGGAGTACCGCGACAAAGGCGGCGTGACCATGACTAGCACCAAGACGCAAGATAGGTACGAAGTGACGAAGCAGACGTACTGGAACAAGGAGCAATACAAAGCCATCGGCCGGCGGGCGTTGCGATGTCGGTGCCGCGAGGGCGCAGAGGGGACAGCGCGGTGTCTGACGTGCAGAGTGCTTGAGGAACCCAAGACACTTGCTGCGCTGCTCAATATGACCGGTACACTACCACAATTGCGTCTCGACGACCCGACGGAGGACATGGTCGACAGCGACGAATTCATCGCACAGTGGTACGAGAATATACAAGCAGAAGGTCCGTCGGCGGTGAAGCTGATGAAGGCGCGGTGGCCAGAGTACAACCAGGCGGTGTTCCGGCCACTCTGTGGGAGGAGCTTGTTCGTGACGAAGAACGGGTTGCTAGGTTTGGGGCCGCGGACGGCGAGGCCAGGGGACAAGTTGGTGATCCTGGCGGGGGGACAGGTGCCGTTTGTCCTCGGTGCGGATTTCAAGGAGGAGGGATCGGCGCGGCGGTATAGGTTGAGGGGTGAGGCGTATGTTCATGGCGTGATGAATGGATCGCGGATGGAGTGCGGCGAGAAGGGACAGGCTGCGTGGGAGACGTTTACGATTGTCTAGCAGATAAGTGGCCATATGTTTAATAAGGGGAAAATATAATTAAATTTTAGGAAAGCCGTGATACAAACTCCAATCCATATGAAAGCAATAATCGCAATGCCATTAGCCACATCGTGTAGTATCACGAAATGGAGAAGGAGAGGAAGAATAGGCATGACAGTAAACCACCCTTCTTCACCACGCAGCCATATCTTGTGCAAGCTCATAAAGTAGAAGAAACCAAAATTGCAACAACAACAACAACAACAACAACAAGCACTACATCCGCAATGGATGATCGGGCCTGCGTGGTGACAGAAAATCCACTGCCCGAGGCCAGGTTGAGTCAGATACTTTGCTCTCGATAACACTCTCCAGCGGCGCTGTCATGGAATTTTGAGTCCATTTTTCATTACGCGGACCAAATGATACACTGAAACTACCAGCGGGAGTGTCCTGGATCTAGTCCTTTTACTGTGCGCAGAAAGCGCCGTCGTCCGCCAACGGTACCCGGCACAACCAGTCCAGCCGCAGCATTCTCCTCTACACCGTCGACATACCAACGTGGATAACTCCTCGTCGAAACTGTTAGGCTTACCTCCTTGACGAACAATCCAAAACAATTATGAATGTCACGGGCTGCTTGGGACACAGTAAGTGGACAGGACTGTCGACCAGGAGCTCTTCTTCCAAGACACAAAAGCGCGGCCGGCAGGGCCTCTATGCTTCAAACTTGAGGGAATCCGCGCCGAAAAAACATGACTTGACTGCGAATGAAGCGCGGGGGCTGCGAACTGCCGAGAGAGCCAAACCGCGAGATCTCTCGACTTGTCAAAGGTGACAGCGAAGAGTCGCAAATAATTACGAAATGGATTGTCAAGTGAACTGTCTGTCACCTGTACTCCACATGCCCATCTGGAAAAGGCCTCCCCGCGACAACTCTTCAACGCATTCGCAGACTGTTTCCCGTAGATAAAGGCCTCAGAAACATCCTCTTTCTCTCAACACAGGCATGCTGGTCCTGCATGTTCGTCGACAGGCCGGTATTCCTGGACGAAATGGGCGTCCAGCCAATACCCCCGGGCATACATGGCAAGGTATTCGGCATGAGGGTCGAATTAACGCGAAAAAGAAAAGCCAGGACAACGACTTAGGGAGAGCATGACCCAGAACCTGAGAAGTTTGCTCCAATAATATCGAGTCAGCAGATGCTGCGACAAAAGCAGAATTGGCGAAATAAGCCGTGCCAGAGGCTTTATGAATCGTTGAATCCCGGGGTTTGCAAATGGCATTACCAACATCATCAGCCATGATGAAATGCCCCGATGATAGTCGTACGCGATTCCTCCGATGGCCCTCAGCACCACGGTGTTACTGCTGACGGGCTCCGCCTCGAATCGCCGTGTTCCCTCTGTGCCACCAAAAAATTGCTGACGTCCGTCGAGCCAAGTAACCACGCCGTTCCCAAAATAGCAGCGCTTACCCCATTCCCTGCGGACCCTCGGCGGCGGAACCAGGACGCAATAAGAGCACGACGGGCGCCCTTAATTACCCCGAATCGCCCGTGTTTCACCTTCTTTTTCGACATTGAAACTTCTTCTGTTTGCTGTGGCGTGAAAGAGATTCTTCGCGAGAGGTTCACAGAGACGCGCGACGGGTGGATGCGAAATGGATAATTCTGAGCTCTTCTTCACCGTCCCGGCCGCCTTGTCACTATCACCGCCGTCAAGCCCGTGGACCCCAGTCGCTGTCCCTGGACTCGAACAGCAGCCGTTTGATCCGGAAAACCTCATCGATGTGTCAGAGCCCGCGCACGAATCCCACTGGCCGAGTTACAGCGATGCCGACTACCAGCTGTCGCATTGGTGCCGGACCGTGTACTTGGTGGTTGGCAGGGACGAGGAGCAGATAGCGTTTCCGATTCAAGGGCGTTATTTGTTGAGGGTTCCGGAAATCAGCAGATTCTCGATTTCTGGAGGCAATTATTACCTCAAAGAGTACAGCCAAAATGTCGTCAAGTGTGTTCTATTCAGCCTCATGAGCAAGGCGGAAGAACGAGAAGATAAATTACCAAGGACACACTTCTGGAGGGAGAACTCGTCGCCGTCGTTTTTCGTCAGCTTGTATTACCTTGCAACAACGTTAGAGTAAGTACATTGAACCCGGTTCTGATTTTCATTTTCTTAAAAATTTGCTAGAATGGAATGGTTGGCCGACCAAGCAATGACGGCACTGGAAGAGTTATGCAAGCACGGCCACTCCCTCAAACTGCTCTTTGAAGCAGCCGATCTGACAAAGCTCATCGATGATAAGCGATTTGTCACCTGGCTAGGCCCTAGGGTCATGCATCACGAAGCTTTCCTGGTTGGCACATGGGCGAGCTCGCTCGAGGCTGCGTCTTCGCTTCGAGCTCTTATTCTGGTCCTTGCATTCACGAAGCACCTGCGGCATAAAATGAATCGGCTCAAAGGGATCATGGATGAGATATGATGGAGGAGTGATTCGATCGTGGGGCTTTTGTGACATGTAAATCTAGTAGCGCGGACGGCTTGTGTTTCTTTCATCATTTACTTACTTTGCTGGCTCTTACGAATTCATGAATTGGACGGTAGCAGGATGGATTTATATAACGGACGAAAACGCACACATAATAACAGACATAATGCCAAAACAATGCGAAAGCCGCCGGCATATTCCCATGGGACGTCTGGCCCCCGCAGGAAAGAAAACACAGAAATGATATGCTTACTCAACGTGCGAAGCAGCCCCGTCAGGCTTTGCAAGACTGTAGCGATCACCATGCCCAATCCCCGCCTTCTCCTCCGAGAACCGCAATTCCAGCGTATCTGTCCGCGGCACGCCGAACCACGCCGCATCTACACCACGGGCCTGGTCAGCTCGACTCGGCTGGCGAGTGACGCCTTTTATACCAGCGTAGCTTGAACAACAGGACCTGCTCGGCATAGATCGCTCTTTCCCCGGTTAGACGGTCCAGCCGCACTGCATGCTTGGTGCCATCCTGGTAATAGAACAGCAACCCGGGCACTGCCCACCGTGTATTGACTTTGCGACAGTACGAGGCGACGGCGACGACGCTGGTGAGGAGAGCTGACGACAAGAAAAGGGGCGTGTTGAATTTGTGCTTGCAGGATGGCCTTCTTGGAACAGGGGGTTATTTGCCGGTGCACGAGCTCGGCCCACCTATGAGGAAACGGCGAACAGCTCGTGAATCGTTGTAGTAGAGGTGTTTCAGCTCTCCGTTTGATACATAGAGGAAGGTCCATGGCCAATGTGCTCGAACATTGCAGACTGCGCCTCCCGCCACTAGCATCCGCTTCTGACTCCTCACCAAATCCCACAGCTAGCCCGCAGCGATCCTGAAGGTGTTCATGCAGCCATACCTCGCAATAAACTGATTCTTCTCGAAATCCAGGTAGATCCAAGAAGAACTGTGGCTCGTGTTGTAGAAGGACAGATATTCGCCGTCTGTGTGCACATGAAACTCCTAGGGTTCAGGCTCATACAAGACGGAGATCCCGGTAATCCTGAGCGTATTGTACGCGACGGACGTCATCAGAGCTTGTCCATCGTCGACTTATACGCCGCAATTTCGACGAGGTGGACCTGCTTGAGCAGCCGTGGCGTCTCACAGCAAGCCAGCTCCCGGGTGTTGGTCATCTAGTACCGTACTAACCGAAGATTGATGTCCCAATTTCTGTGGGTCTCTTTTCCCAAACGATTAATGAGAAGCAGGCCTACGTTGAAGTCGAGCCGTAGCTCATAGTCTGGTGCGGACATTGGAAAGCTCCTCCATCACATGCCGGGAACTACATTCCTGACCAGCGGCTGCTTACTCTCGGAAACTATAGCTATAGTAGTACTTTATTAATCTTCGCATGCTTATAAAAGTTTTGGTGTCGTCTGTGGGCTGCAGCCTTTCTTCGGGTTCGTCAACGCGATGAGATATCTTTGGCCTTACTACTCGGCGTACTCCCCAATCACCGGAATGAAGACACCCACCCAGGAGCGACTAAGCTTGTAAATATCTAAAGAGGTCAATAGCGCCGCAGATCACTGCTGCAGGAGATGACCTGTAATGTTGTCCGTGACTTCAAAGGAGAAGACCAGTGTCGTAGCCATGGCCACGACCCACTCACTGCGCAGCCATGTTCTCCGCGCTCGCTCCTGTGTATCCAAGGGCTCGAAAATTGGACAGGCGATCGTGGAAAAGGCAAATCGAGTAAATTTCCATTGGCAGGAAACGCAAGCACTCGGCATGGCAGCTGATGAAGGGGTTGTAGTGTAGTCACATGTCGGAACAAGGGCCGCATTAAGTGAATTCCCAGATGCGCTTGACGTCTTCGTATATGAGATTGCCTGCCGGCTTTTCATTTGTATGGTCGTCAACAGACGGCTACTGAGGTGTAGCGTTACGAGACCTGCAAATGAAGAAATCGTTCTTGTTGACCAAGTAGAATTGACAGAGGCAGCATCGCCGGTCAATCCAGCAGGGCTTTGGTCATGCTCAAAATAGGCTGGCAAGTGATCTGGATCTCTTAGAAATGCAGCAGCAGCTACCGCTTGAGGTGGTTGATACTTGACCTTGTTACACGGAGCGCCCTTGAGCAAAGGTGTTGGGTGTGGCGATGAGACGTAGGGTCAACAGAAGACAGCGTACTGGAGTTCGGTGTAAGATTTTTTTCAGACTGTAATTTGAGAAGCTCTCTGAATTGTTAGTGGTGCCTTCTGAAGCCAGACAGCTAATACCATCAGATGATTATATCCATGCCAATGAATATGGGAATTGATAGGGACGCATGACACTTTTACTACGGACGCATGAGCTTACGGACGCATGACTTTTTTAGTACTTTGATTGGCTAAAAAAGATCTGCCCCACCAGTACGCTTGTAATCGCTCCAAGGCATAATGCATCCTAATAACCCCACTATATTATAGCTTAGGCCGCGGAGAGGTCGCGAGACCCACTTATCCTTCTGCAGACCGATCGCGCTGACTAACACAAGACGCAATAAAACGCGGAAACTAATAGAACCCCTAATNCGTAGCTCCTTGAGCTACGTCTTGTCAATAGAACCTGCCTGCTGGTTATCAGTATCTGCTGTAGCAATTGAACCTCCCTGCGACGCGTTCCCCGTCCACCTGCCGCTGCCCAGCCGATCCGTGATATATTGTATCTACTGAAACAATATTATCACGAATTCTAGCGCCCTTATCCGTTTTCAATAAATCGCGTAGCATGGTATGAGAGAAAGATATAATTCCTCGGCAAAAGACAGACCCAGCCCTGAAAAGACCAATTGAGAGGCAAGAGAGAGGAGAGTAAGAGGGTACGCGGCCATAACACCGCAATCAACGCCGGCAACTAGGCCAATAAAAGGGATCGATATAAGTGAACTATTTGATCATAATAGAACGAATGTAAGGAAAAAGCAAGAAGAAGGCCAATTAGCCTTAGGCCGATTAGTAAGAGAACACATAGGCCGATAGGTGATGTTATGATAGCAGAATTGGCCCCCTCAGGAAAAATGGTTCCTTGCTCTAGAAGGAGATACCGCAGTTTGAGTTCTAGCTATAGCTGATTATCTGCAGAAGGATAAGTGGGTCCGAAGACTAAACCACGGTCCGAGCTATGATAGGAGATTGCGAATTGGGCATAAAAAGCCCTTACTTTCCATAGTTTTCGCAACAATAGGAACAATCAATAAGACAACACACATCGATCATCATCCATCGACATCCGATAACCATTAATTGATCAATTCCACAGATATCACCAATCGGCCTATGTGTTCTCTTGCTAATCGGCCTAAGGCTGATTGGCCTTCTTCTTGCCTTTCCCTTATATTCGTTCTATTATAATTAAATAATTCACTTGCATTGATTCCCTTTTATCGGCCTAGCTGCTGGCATTGATTGTGGTGTTATGGCTGGTGCCCTCTTACTCTCTCTCTCTTGCCTCTCAGCTGGTCTTTTCGGGGCTGGGTCTATCTTTTGCCGAGGAACCGTATCTTTCTCTCACAATGTCTGTGGAATTGATCAATTGGTGGTTATTGGATGTCAATGGATGATGATCGATATGTCCATATGTGTGCCATCGTTCCCCCCCCCATTGCAAAACTACGGAAAGTAAGGGCCTTTTATGCCCAATTCGCAATCTCCTATTATAGCTCGGACCATGGTTTAGTCTTTAGACCCACTTATCCTTCTGCAGATAATCGGCTTGGACCCACTTATCCTTCTACAGATAATCGGCTTGGACCCATTTATCCTTCTGCAGATAATCGGCTGCAGCTAGAACTCGAACTGTAATATCTCCTTCTAGAGCAAGGAACCATTTTTCCCAAAGGGGCCAATTCTACTATTATAATGGCCTACTAATTATACTACCTATGTTCATCTATCTATAATAAGTCTCCTAATATTACCTTACTAGCCTCTATCTACCTTCTTAGAAGAAAAGTTCTGATATCCTGCATAATATAGCCTAATCTACAAGAGCTCCTACTGATTTCTCCTTCTCTGTATACTTGCCTGCACTCTCTGGCCACTTGCGCGAACACCTGTAGTCCTCCCAGCCCTAATATGAATTGATTGACTTCTTGGAATCCCCCCAACATGGATTATTTGACTCCAGGTAATCCCTTGGCTAGAGATAGTCCCTTGATCTTGACTTCCATTCTCTTGCACTATAGTTAACTTATTCCAGCTTCCAGGTGGGCAGCTACGCTTTCTCTTTTAGGATTTAGGCACTTAGGATTAAGATGATTGCAGCTGAGATGCTGAGGCCCGACCGCTTTCCTGAGAAGCTGCAGAGGGCACTATAGCTGCTGGTACTCCCTATTTAGTATTCTTTGGCCGCCCTTAAAGAGATATGGTAATCTTCGGGTTGAGGATCCTGCGATATAGATCTTGAGAGGATATCTTACGAAGTTGCTAGCGGGGGTGAATGTCCTACTTTGTAAAGGGCTCTCCTGTATATACTTATGGGTATATTATGTGGTGGTATGGTATACTAAACTCGATCGAGATAGAATACTCGTCAGTGTATAGGGAAAGCGGCTTTGGATTGGGATTCTTTGCACTAGGCATTGTCTTATATGCTTATTAGTATTAGCTATAGATAAACTTAAGGCACTTTGATGATGCCAAGGACCAGAGTTCACCTAATTAGCTAGATTTTGAACTAAGGAAGTCGTGGTCTCGAAGAACCTCATCCTCTCCACAAAGATCTTTAAAATCACGCTCTTGATCGTATAGCATGTCCTGCATTGCTTCCACTAACTTATAAAGATGGCTCATCCTATTCAAGAGGTAGCTCTTGATATTATTATTACTTGCCTCTATACCTGAGGTAACACGGATGCTATAGTTCGGGTATTTACGAATAAAGCAACGGGCCCATTGAGCATGCACTGGCATATATGTGCTGAAGAGATACTATATAATAGGGCGTTGATTATCGAACTCTTTGTAAAGAGTAATCCACGCTTTCTTATGTGCTTCTTCTGTCTCTACAAAGAGAACCTCTTTCCACATCTAGAGAATACCTTGATAAGTATGAGGAATCTTGGAGGAGGATTCAGTAGAGATCAGTGCCTGGTCATGTATAGTCAGAGTGGCTTGTGGTTCAGTAGGTTCATCTGTCTTACTAGTATCTGAGCTATTGCTATTCTCTGGGTTCTTTACCCACTTCTGCTTTGAGCGAAGGAGAACGTTGGAGTTGATATAGTGGATATAGAGCTGTTGCTGGATTTTAGGAAATTGGTTGTTCAGAGTAGCCTTTATTAAATCATTAAAATCTGTGATAATTATAGCTGGTTATTATATTGAGTGCTCTAATAGAAGGGTGGAAATACTCTTAGTAAGAAACTGGAATCCCTCTTATCGCTTATTATTAATAAGACCAAAGATAATATTAAAAACTATATTAAGATAGGTCTGCCTAGTTGTTTGGAAAAGTGGGAGCTTAAAGCGGTTAGTATTGTATGTGTTATTAAAACTAATAACCTCTGGGAATTGCTTCTATATCTGGATGTAGTAGGGGAATGTCCAGATAAGGCCTAGGAGGTGGTTAGGCTTATCTGGTGCCCACTTCATAATATAAGGAATTCTTCTCTTATCAAAGAGCTTGATCAAGGTAGTAGTAGGTGAATAGCCTGTAAGCTTCTCTTGATTCACTAGGGCCTGAGTATTATAGATGTCTTATCATGTGAATGAAGACTTAGGATATTGCTCTTTAATAATAGCCTATATATCCTGCGCCCGAATCCTAATGCATTGGCTAGTAGATTCGATAATCGCCTTAACTGGAGAGGTAAGGTAGTGATAAGATAGGTGAACTGATAGTATTTCACTTGGAGGATGGTTGTAGGTATGGTATTTTGCATTGTTATGTTGATAAAGGAACCATTTACCTTCTTTAGAAGCCTTAGCAATAATCATCCACTTATATCCACATTTTCAGGACTTCCTCTTATATAGACCTGAACCCCGGCTTACCTTAGGTTTCTTATATCGGTCATATTAAATCGAATAGCGCATTAGGTATCCCTTATATAAGTATGTATTATGCTTTACTATACTAAAGCTATGCTCTTTTACAAAGAGATTAACCCTATTAAGGAGAGCCTCAGCTAAGGCAACTATATCGCCTGGGATTGGAGGATTTGGTATATCATCTGGAGGTGGGGACTCGGATTGCTGCGAAGGAGAGCTTTTGATTAGAATAGGCGAAGATGGACTAGGAACTAGAGAGTGCTGACTTTTATGAGGAGAGTATAGTGGTAGTGGTGAGCCGTACTTATCCGTGTTTAGAGGAGACCATCCCCATCTTTGCTGCCAGTTGTGTACATTATTAAAGGCTTGAAGGTATTCCCTTGTTAATCGTCGCTCTTCGCTAATGACCTGTTGGATTAGCCTAAGGGCGAACTGGAACTCTTCTCTAGTTGCTATTAGGGGTGATATTGCCCTTGGCGAGCTACTAGAAGAGCCTTTAAAGGGATCATTTTGTGGTCTAGGAATGGGTGCCTAACAGGTCTTGTCTTGATGACCTGATCTGCGAGGAAAGTCCCGATGGAGGTTTATTGCATGGTTGAATTGGAGCTCGTATAATGATTTAGGTTGAGAACGGCGGGGCTCTGGTATAATCATGAATCGATCAGGGATTGCAGTGAAGATGTTATCAAGCGGATTATCATCTTCATCTACTCTTATATAGAACTTGCTAATACTAGGTGCATTGCTAGTAGGAGAGGTCCATCGGTCTGTTCAAGATAAAGGATAATACTAGTATAGTGGTAGTGGGTTTGATAGAAGGGGTGGATGGAAGTTGTGGTGTCGGCTTAATTGGACGCGCTCGCTGCTAAGCTGGGCGCGTTTTTGAGGCGGCTCTTCTGTGTGGATCGAATTGGACTTAGAGTCACGGCTTTAGCTCCGTGTAGAGACCATTGTGAGAGAAAGATACGGCTCCTCGGCAAAAGACAGACCCAGCCCCGAAAAGATCGGTTGAGAGACAAGAGAGAGAGAGAGAGAGAGTATGAGAATACCAGCCACAACACCGCAATCAATGCCGATAGCTAGGCTGATAAAAGGGGGGGAATCGATGGAAGTGAATTATATATTCATGATAGAACGAATATAAGGGAAAGGTAAGAAGAAGGCCAATCGGCCTCAGGCCGATTGGCAAGAGAACACATAGGCCGATTGGTGATGTCTGCGGAATTGATCAATTAATGGTCGTCGGATGGCCTTGCCTCTTTTTGTTGTTGGGCTTGGATTGTTGTTGTTGATGTTTTTTCTGGTCTGAAAACTACGGAAAGTAAGGGCTTTTTATGCTTAACTCGCAATCTCCTATCATAGCTCGGACCATGGTTTGGTCTTCGGACCCACTTATCTGTCTGCAGACAATCGGCTGCGGACCCACTTATCTGTCTGCANTAACTCGCAATCTCCTATCATAGCTCGGACCATGGTTTGGTCTTCGGACCCACTTATCTGTCTGCAGACAATCGGCTGCGGACCCACTTATCTGTCTGCAGACAATCGGTCTGGACCCACTTTTCCTTCTGCAGATAATCGGCTGCGGCTAGACCTCGAACTGCGGTATCTCCCTCTAGAGCAAGGAACCATTTTTCCTGAGGGGGCCAATTCTGACGTCACACCATCTTGAGGCTAAAGCGTTAGCTGGTAGGCAGTGTTTGATGATGATCTGGTGCCAATGTGGTCGGAACATTAGGCTAGAAGGGTAGGTAGCAGTTATACTGATATAATATCTGTGATGATTGATTGGCTAAGTGAAGTCTTGATGTGGGGGCGATAATTGGGAAAGTAAGGAAGATCTTGATGTACTAATAAAAGCGGGGCCTGGCCAATCAAAGTACTAAGAAAGTCATGCGTCCGTAAGCTCATGCGTCCGTAAGCTCATGCGTCCGTAGTAAAAGTGTCATGCGTCCCTATCAATTCCCATGAATATATATAGACGCGCACACTTGAAATTTCCCCATATGATTTTCATCATCATAGTCTCATTCGGACTCTGCCATCATCACTATACATATTTCCTGCGACACCTCCATTCTGTCTGACGTGAGTTCCGGCGGCTTGGCAAACAGTCAAAACATAACCACAATACGGCGCATGAAATCGGAGCAAGAACCTGGCGAACTCGTGGACCTTGTCGTTAATATGATAATGCTGTAGATGATTCCTGAAGTGATATCCTGTGAATGTAACTGGTGGGCACCCAACTGGCCCTCTTTCAGAATATTGGGCGCATCCTCTGGGACATTCCACGCACTCATGCTGAAACTCGGGTTGTCACATGATTCGACCTTCACGGCTATTAAACAGGCCTGAATTAATTAGGTTTAAACACTCTTCGCTGCTACTAAGAGGAACCTTGGTCTCGCCGTAGCCCTTACAGGACATGTATCCTCGATCCCTGCCGGGATTTATTTCCCTGCAAGCATACACACGAGCACAATCCGCCCAATTGAGAGCGAAGGCGCGGGAGTTGCGTCGCAGGCTCTGAAATACGAGCACGCTGCGTTTATTGCATATAATAAATTGAAGGCACGAACAGAGCCTTGCTGCTATAGGACGCTGTATTAAAGGGCTGAAATTATACATGAAGTGTTTAAACACCTTATATGATAGGAATGATCATCCATTCAACTACTCTTATCAACATATAGCTTCATTGTTGAAGTTGAGCCCTTGTTTATTGATTTTTAATCTAGGAAAATACTTTTCTTCTCCTTTCATCAAGTCGGGGTTGAACTCCCTTTTATCCTTTCCGGCTTGCCGAGCTATTACTCAGAGGCCCTTGCGGAGCTGCTCTCTACTATTTTAGTGATGTTTTGATCTGACCCGTTTTCTGTCACGGCGATTTTTCCCTAGATCGTACCAGACGCGCCAAACTCCCACAATGATAGCTGATCGACGATGTTCCCAATGGCCACGGGCTACTTTATACTACCGCCCGACTTGGCCGCCGGAGAAAGTGGCGTTATACTGCCAGCATTTCTGCACCAGCTATTCCCCGGTCCCAACATGGACAACGCGAGATAGCGAGGTGTACTCAAATTCACTTCGACGTTGGCGTAGAGATCCTAACCCACTGGCAAAGAATTCGCCTTCGTAGGTTGAACAAAGAAGGTGAAGCGTCATGTCGCTAGGTAAAATCCTTCCGAGCGATCACCAACGCTACAATATCACCTTGGCAGGGCTGAATACAGCATACACAACATCGCATATTCGACTTTTCTTCCCACCAACAAACGTCGCTTGGTGAAAGCCTCACCCACGACATTGAAAACGACTTAAGTATTAAAATCCTAGCCCACAAAATCGCCCTGTTCCGAAAGAACATCCCTTTGTGTAGGACCATCTCGAGGGGACCCGCCTCGGCAGTCCGGGAGCAGAGGTAGCTTTATAGTCCACCCTCATCCAAAGTCATATTACCAATCACCAGGAATTTTCCACCGGCCATACTTGATGCTGTAGACCGTCTTATTCAAGGGCCGATCGATCAATCATCAGAAAGTTTATTGTCCCGCTCCTCGTATAGAGTATGTCCTGTGTAGTTGCCGTTGTCATCATGGTATATGTGTACAGCCTGAGATTTATTCTGTGCCGCCTGAGCTTCGGTTGCCAGCAGGGCAGTCACGTGGGGAATCAGATCCGAGTGACTGGTATGGGAGGGATTTCTGCAATGGTGTTAGTTGCGTCGTATTAGCATCCGTTGTTTCTTACTTCAACAGGGCTTGGGTAAAATGAGCAAGGTCAGGCTGCTGGGTAGCTCTCTCAACAAGATTAAGGGTCCTATTCCTTAAGGTCGGATTCCTGATGCGCAGCGTCATTCGAACCAGATTTATCGGGATCGGAGACATGTTTATTTCGCTGGCGCTCTACCAGAATGATGAACAAGCGTTGTTTCATACGGGAGGATGCAATGATTCCAATTGGCAAGGCCAATACTTTTCGGTGCTCTCGAACTGCAAAGAATCTGTCATTGGAGTGAAGGCACAGCTTATTTATAATCAACAAGCGAATCTAGGCATGGCCAGAAAATGGCCTCCCAGTCGCCCAGCAAAGACGGTTCGTTGGACAAGGCTTTCAAATTCATGCTGATTCGGTTTCAGTAGCCGCTCTGATAGGTAAAAAAAAAAAAGAAATAAAAAAATTTAAGCAGCATCTCAAGGGACTTGGGCGCGTAAAACCAAGAGCGTTGCTTGGCCAGGGGCTGGACACTAAATATGGCGGCTGCCAAGATTTCTAGATTAGATTCATGGTCCGTGGCGAAGGCTAAACTTCGGATAAATGTTGTGACTCAGCATCATCTGCCAACAACAGCGCTGGCTGGGTCCGTACTTAGCTACTCAAATATCTAGCCGCTACAACCTACAGCAGGTTAAACCTGTAGCGAACTTGACGGCGTGCGATCAACATGATACATATATCTCGCATTTCCCCCCGTCGAAAGTTTAGGCCTAGCAGGACCCAATTGTCTTCTTGTTATCGCCTCATTAATCACTTCGCAACCCATCATACCAACGCCCGAATGGCAGTACAGACATACCGTTGCGATGTTGACGCTGAACCACTGCACCGGTACCAACCAGGGGGTTACCATCCAATTGCACTTGGCGACGTTCTGCACGATGGCCAATATAAGATTCTGCATAAATTGGGTTGGGGCGGTTATTCTACTACATGGGCCGCAAAAGATCAGAAGTTCGTTTCCCGTGCTATGTAGAGGGTAGATGATTCATTAACTTTCACGTAGGACAAATCGATATGTTGCTATCAAAATCTCGGTCTCGGAAACACGGCATGAACGCGAGCTTGAGGTCTTGCAGACGATATCTGCCCTTCCAAAAGACCAACCCGGGCGGACCCATTTGAACCAGATGCTGGGCCATTTCACCCTAGTCGGCCCGAATGGAACCCATACTTGTCTTGTGCTGGAGCTTTTGGGTCCCAGCGTGGCAGATGTCGTTGATTCTTACTGCAACGGTGATAGGCTTCCAGCTGCGCTTGCAAAGTCTTTCGCGTTCCAAGCCCTACAAGGACTCGATTTCCTCGCACGCCACGGTGTTGGTCATGGCGGTATAGTGATCCACTTCGCATAACTCTTTTACATTTCATTGATTCTGCGCTCAGATATCCACACCCGTAATTTAGCTCTTGAAGTATCCGACATGAGTGCTTGGGACGAACAAGATTTTACTGATAAGCTTGGAAAGCCTGAAATCGGCGTGGTAAGCAGATTGGATGGTAAATCCTTACCGGGCAACATCCCCGCCCACATCGTCCGACCTGCTAGGTTCAGAAGAAATGACATCGCCCTGTCATCTCGGTCAGTGAAAATAATTGATTTCGGAGAGGCATTCCTCGAGAATGATGTTCCGGGCATAATACACACTCCGCTTCCTGTGCGCGCCCCAGAGATCATTTTTGGTGATGCCCTCGATCGACGGGTGGACTTGTGGAGCGCCGGCTGCTTGGTAAAGCATGAGATTTAGACTCTAGGATCGTGCCTATCGCTAACTGACGTATCTAGATTTTCGAACTTGTCACTGGTCAACCTCCATTTGATACCTTCATGTTGACACCTCCACTTCTGGTTCAGCAGATGCTAGGTTTCGACGCAGATGGGATACCACGACGATGGCAAACGAAATGGCAAGCAATGGGCGAGAACTTACCTCGTGAAGACCAAGCCTATACGCTCCAGGAATGGCTCGAGGAAGTCTATTTTGACGATGACAGAGTGCCAGAGTTTACGGCTAGGGATATTGCACAGGTAGGTGAGTTGGTGTCGAGGATGCTTAAGCTTGAGCCTTCTCGTAGAGCCACGGCAAATGATATCCTTGCTAGCGCTTGGTTCAGGTGATCATGGGCAATCTTCTGTATCTACAGTGGAAAAAGAAATCCTTTTCGTTGCGTGAACTCACTCTTGGCGGCCATATCAAACATGACTACAGGCAAGGGCTAGTTGCTAGACGCCGAGAGCTGACACCGGACGTACCAGGTAAGTCTTAAGACGCACTGTCTTTACGTGAACGTTGATGAGACGACATGATAGCCTTAGACCTGGGGTAGCAGGAAGTACCTGAACAATGCTGGCGATGGCTTCCTTGCAATCACGACCAAAGCCAAGTCGTTGTCCTCTGGAAAGGGGTCCCGTAGCTGGCCATACATAGCCATCAGTCGCCTTGCTGTTCGGCTAGTCATACGGAGCATCTGTTGGTAAATTGTCTGCTCTTCTCCTATTGGCAGGGATTTGGACAATCGAAGTGAACAAATCCAACGGCATGCTTGGTTAGGCCCTCGGCCTGATTTGGGTGGCTGCCATGTTCTAGTTGATGCCACTTCCATCAGGCAAACTGCTTGTGCTTCCACTTTCCACCTTGCTCCTTAGAGTAGTTAGATCAAACCCCGGTAGTTCAAATTTGGAAGGCAGAAGGTCTTGGGCTTTACTGACTTCATAGTCAGATTAGATCCTGGAGGAACTTCTGGGAGCTACCATGCGAGTCAAGTCGGAGCGACTAGTATTGGCCCCATTATAACGAGTCAGCATCCATCCAAAGGCTCTCGTTGTTTTTCTTTGAAAGGCCTTGCTCATGGTGATAGTTGTGGAATTGAGAGGGGCCTCGCAATGAAGCGAGAACATGATTACTTAGCCTCAACAATGGATAATTTTGACTGGAGTCCGACTTCGTTAAAAAGGTGGAGAAAAAAAAAATCGAGGCATAGTGCGCGGTAAAAAACCATCTCACTGAAGTCCATTTCCGCTTTTAAACCTGACATTTTGTTGGGGAAGCCTGAGCTTTGACTAAGCAGCCCGGAGCTATAGGGTCCCCATAGGTGCACCGGATCCGGTGCAAATAAGATTCCTTATGTAAGCTTTGTAGTATGTGTGTGTATGAGGGTTGTGTAGAAAAGAAGCGTAGGACCACTTAATGTAGCGCTTGATTCAAGCAAATAGAGCAGACGAACTGTAAAAAGACCTTGATTTCTA